>JAGDQP010029145.1:0-23586 GCA_022664845.1 Lepisma saccharinum
AGAGAGAGAGAGAGAGAGAGAGAGAGAGAGAAATTATATTTACTATAACTTATAACTTGGCACATAACATATTTTGTGTATTTTGCAACGAACATCTTCTTTGTAAATGATAAACGTAAATAACAACATATTATCAAAATTTATAAAACAGAAATATCGTTCCCCATTTTTAAGAACTGATAGAAACATGTTTTCTCTTGTCTTTACTGCATGACGTTAGTGTTGTATGTAATATTAAGAAATACCATTCATTAAAAAATACCTAGTAACCATAGGTTTCAACGTTCATTTTCGTTTCTCCATGTTCGGTAAGAATCTTTTCCACTGGACAATTTAAATTACACCTTTCATTATATAGAACCTGTGGTTCACCTAATGTAAATATAGTATTACATTCCCTCTTTTGGTTTTTGAAATGGGACTGTCTTAAGTTTTTTCATTTGCTACATACTACAAGAAATCATAAATATTTTTTCAGAACCCAGGACATGTGATAATGTTTTCTGTTAAAGAAAGGGAAATTCCCACCCTTGCTCATTCACACACACTCTCTCAGAATCACACACCGCTTACTCTACGTTAGTTGGGTGGTCTATCTTGTAGGCTTAGAGAAAAATCGTGTATAACAAAGTCATGTAAACATTATATTGGCCATGATAGTACATTCTGCAAAGCCTTGCATCATATTCAACTTCATCTTTATAGACTTTACAGCATCTTGGAAGTATTTTTCTTGCGAGAAGGAATAGTAGCTGTACTGACGTTCTAGGTACTTGCCTATTATTCACGTGATACGACGTAAGGAAAATAGGAAATGTCAGGGTAGTCAGTACTTGCAGCGATACGAAATCTTCCGAGTTCCGATTATGAGGAAAATTCACGTAAGTTAACATTTCCTGTTTGGGGGAAATTGTGTTTATGGTCTTTAGGCGTATTTGGCTTAAATTTCGTAGAGAATATTATATATGTATTTATTATTTTACTTGGCGGAAATTAAGGTTTAATATTATCTATGCTCACTAACTTATTAATTGACACAGACTTCACAGAGTAGGAAAGGAAGTCGGTTAGGGCTTAGTTTGAAATACCATCACAATACCTTGTGTAGCTGAAGAACAATTTTGGATACAATTAGTCATAATTGCCAGATGGTGAGTTCGAACCCAGAACCTTAGAAATGCGAAGCCAACTTTTAAAAGAACATAATCTGTCAATGATGTATAATTTTGAACAGAGATTGTGTACGTAGTTTGTTTACCGAATATTACTTCATTGGTTCTTACTTTACTAGTTGCAAAAGAAAATAAAAAATATATGCATTTATTCACATGAAATATCTAATTTTCTTTGATAACTTTGATTTAATGAAAAACGACTTATTCTACTATGTTTGCCACTCCCTTATAAGTCAAGGAGTAATCTTATTCTTCTGCTGCAACAGAGAAAAAGAATAATGGTGGGTCACGGAATTAATAATAATCATAATAATAATAATAATAATAATAATAATAATATTTATTATTATTATTATTATTATCAAATTGCTAGTCCGGGGTTCTGGCCCGAATGTGTTTTATTCCATTTCGAGTACCGCCTGCCCAGCCATTAGTATTCTCTGTGTATTAGAGAATACTGTTGTTCTTCTTGGACAGGGTAGTATTTATTTTACTTGTATTGAGGCATCACACTTCCGAACTTGACTTTCGTTTTGAAGTGTATCTCTTTTCAACGAACTAGTCGACGATGCTTCGGTGACTCTTTTCACAATGCTCTGATTGCTCTCCATGGCTTGCGTGTGGCATGGTAATCTCTACAGCTCTCCTTCCGGCATGGCAGCAGTTCTTATATTTTCTTTGATTCCTTCGTTTAAAGACAACGGGTAATCGCAGACGCAGTCACTTTTGTGGTAAACCAATGGATCGCTTCGTTGTATTGTTGTGCGTCGAATTTTATTATTGGAACTCTAAACTCACAGTGCGACATTTTATTTATTAGTCTCCAGACAAAAGCTCTTCGATTCGCGCAGGTGTCCATTAACACGGTGAGAATTTCCGGGCAAGCATAGAAACTGTTGGTTTGTAAAACTGACAGAACTTTTTCTTCGAGATGTTGAGGTAGAAATTCTGAAAGGCACCAAATATTCCATAAATACTGTGCTCCAAGCCTCGCATGAAGCTTTTTGTTTCGTACCAAACCACACTGGCACGTGATCTCCATCACAAATCTTGTCAACATCCAAAGTCCTTGGTTGGGCTTCAAGGAGCTGGCGTACAACCTCAGTATCAGCCATGCTGCTGTGAGCCAGGGTGATTGAAACTATTGCATCCGATGTTTGTTGCTCAATGTACAGAGTACTGTACAGGGTGTCCCAGAATTCTTTCCCTGATTACAAACATTCATAAGGTATAAAATATGACACATAGACAAATATTTTTTATCTTGAATTGCATGTAACATATTCAAGTTTTTGTATACATACTTACTGTTATTTTGCTTGTTACAGGGCCCAGTGACGTAACAACAGCGGAATCGGACAACATTCGCAGAACATGTACTTAAACCAGGAGACAGCCCAATGTGTCCTCTGGTATCACGAGACACCGTCACCAAAAACAGTCCAGAGACAATGTGTCCTCTGGTATCACGAGACACCGTCACCAAAAACAGTCCAGAGACAATTCCAGACGGCATACCATAGACAGCCACCAGATGTTAAAAGCATCAAGATGTGGTATGCTAAGTTTAAGGAAACAGGTAGCGTCAGTGATCTCCCTAGAACAGGCAGGCCTGGACCTAGTGCGCAGACAATTCAGACAGTGAGAGAGGCCTTCGTGAGAAGTCCCAAGAAGTCAGTCCGCAGAGGCTCACGTGAGTTGCAGATCCCTAAGACATCAGTGCACCGCATCTTACATAAACATTTTCTTTTCCGTGCGTACAAAGTCCAGATCGTGCAGTCCCTACAACCAACGGATTACAGTGCTCGTTATGACTTTGCTGTTGCCATGCTGTCTGCGATTGAGGAAGATGTTGACTATCTGAAACGTGTCTTTTTCTCAGATGAGGCAACATTGCATTTGAACAGTGTTGACAACCGACACAATGCTAGGATCTGGGGGTCCGACAATCCCCACGCTGTGTTAGAGACCGTCAGAGACAGCCCAAAGTTGAACGTGTGGTGCGGTCTTATGCACAATAAAATCATAGGACCTTTTTTCTTCAGTGAAAAAACGATCACAGCCAATACCTATCTTGATATATTGCAGTTATTTGTTGTGCCACAGATTCAGGACATTAAGAACTTAATTTTCCAAAATGATGGTGCACCACTTCATTGGGGGTTAGATGTCCGTGCCTATTTGGATACATTTCCGGGAAGATGGATCAGGCGTGATGGTCCCATAAACTGGCCTCCGCGTTCACCGGACATAACACCACTAGATTTCTTCCTTTGGGGTTATGTCAAGGATCAGGTTTACCAAACACCAGTGAACGACATCGCAACATTGCGGCGCAGAATTACTGAAGTCATAACATCCATCCCTTATAACGTTGACCAACACATGGGTGGAATTGGAATACTTGAATATGTTACATGTAATTCAAGATAAAAGTATTTATCTATGTGTCATACTTTATGCCTTATGAATGTTTATAATCAGGGAAAGAATTCTGGAAACCCTGTATTTTGTATTGATCGACATTTGGACAGAGCAGAAATCGTTGGTATTTTGCATCTCTGATAGCCAATGAACAGGAATCAGTTCAAATGCAACTCTGTTATTACACCTTCTTACACATGCATTAGATGCCAGAGAGGCAGTTCATTCGTATGAAACTGGCACACTAAATGATACACTTCTATGTTAAAGGCATTTCCAGGCAGCGTAAGACTGCTCTCTTCTTCACGGTATTGACATTGGATCACCATTGGATAGTCATGCCCATCCAAATACCATTCTAAGATTTAGAGGAATGCCGCACTGTGAAAAAAACTATTTCGACGAATTCTCGAAGTCTGATGGTGACATAAAGGATTTCAACTTTTACATCTGCTGTAAATAAAGGTGGCGAGAAGGGGAGCATTCTCGGTACACTGTGTAAATGTAAATACCAGTCTCCTGTGCGTTTTGCGCGTACAAAAGTCTCATGGTTTGCACCTGTGACAGGAACTGAAGTTAGTGCACTTTCAATTTATTTTTCTTTTGTTAAAAAAATCGAATTCTTCTTTAACCTCTTCAAGAATACCTTCACACAGGATTTGATTTTCACATATTTTGTCTAGCATCACTCGCAGAGGGCGCTTTGTGTAAAGAAATGAGCTCTTAGTGCTAGAGCATAGGCATGATTCGATGTCATGTGACCAACCTAATTTCTAGCAAACACCCTTTGCAAAAGTTCCTACAAACAACTCCCTTCCAGGATATCTCAGACTGATTCCATGTAGACATTAGCAGATGAAACCCTCCAAGTCGAACAATGAGATATTAGAGCGGACTGTCAGCGTCAGCTTCCAACACCGTGTCCATGAACTTTATGTACAGCTTTTGGTCAAAAGTGGCTATGCATGTTGTCTGTCGTTGCTTTTTGCATTGTTCTCAACTTCAGATAATGTATTGCTTTCTTTCTAACAGATGTATTTTTCACTCAACTGTACAGAAATGATAATAAAAGTGTAGTGTTCATGAAAACAAATCATTTTTCGCAAACCGTGTAATGTCCCAAAGGCTGCTCCAACAAACGAAAGTAGGTAGACTCATCAGCAAACCAGGGGCCCGCGGCGCCCTATTGCAAAAAGAGGGCTTACCCAAACTCAACGTGGTCAAACCTACCCTGGAGACAACCCGACATTGTGCAATCGGAGAGGGCACATAACGAATGAAAACCGCTATCGGACCTGAAGGCAGGGAGAGTACCTACCAATCAGCACCCTACTTCAGCCACATCAAATGCAGAACACTCACTAGTCTAGACCAAAAAGCATGCATGTAAGAAGCCCGAAAGAAGTGCCAAAACGCAGAAAGTTGGCAAAAAGTCGATGGCTAAAACACGAAGGAAAAGACCCCAAAAGGGTGGAGGGTGCAGGCGAGAATATCCCACAGGAAAGCAGAACACAAAACGCTATTTTAATGACCTAACGCAACTAGGCCTCTAAAATAGTACAAGGCTCAACGCAGCCACACACTAGTTAACATTTAACACGAAATTTTAATGAGCTCAACTAATTTGACTATTCCCTAAAGATTGCTGAAGCATTGGATCAAAATATCAAACTTTAACTTCATCGGCAATTACTTCCTCACATATACATAAATTAACACTTCGCGGACTGAAATAGCAAAAGGTTGGGAACTTTTCCAGCAATACCACACTGTGGTTTCAATTTCACATAACAAAAGAGTAAATTAATTATATACAGAAAAGCTCTGCCTAAGAAGAGAGACAAGATTTCACATACTTATATTTCAAAAGATTAGGTTACTTTTACTTTCCAAACATGGTACACATTCTATACTTTAGCCCAATTAAGCCAAAATTTGCATAATTACTGAAGAGTACCATCAACGAAAAGATTTATTTACAATATAGCTACTGGGCAGCAATTTACTTTGATATTTTAAAAAACGCTGTCAAAACATTTCGTATGTAATTTCCATTTTTCAAACTTCACACAACCTAACCTCCGTTCTGATAATACAATCTTTCTATACTATGATTGGGTTAGGTATTAATTTACAACACGAATTTCTTTGAACAAAAATGACTTACGGCAGCTAACGCAACGAAGATTTGACTTTGCTGGTTTCAGAAATAAAACCTAGAGAATCGTTAAAATTTTACGTTTGATAAAACGGACATGTTGAGGAAATTTCATGCAATTTAAAACAAACCAGTTCCCGAAAGAGCAAACAAAAATGCTGAATGGGAAAATAACGTACATTCTGTAAGGTAGCATTCACTATGGTGCAAAGTAAAATATTTAACGCATTTGAACCATAATTTTAATGTGCTGAAATTTTGCTATCTAACTGTAGGTGAAACAGACTTGGGTTTCTGAGAGAGAAAGAGGAATTTTAAGATATTAAGCATACATTACCTGATAAAAAACCGACCACGGCATCTACCAAATTAGGCGGACGTGACCACTTCACAAAGGCTTCCACAAACATCACAAACCACAAACATGCTGAAGGTGCAGTGGACCACTTTCACACTCATACTTTAGAAAAAGGGGCTTAGCACCACAAATGATATATTTATTTTTATTATTAATAATAAGGGAAACCATTGCACACCACATATATAATGGAAATCACCTCACACACTGATGAACCACGCTAAAAGCTTCACTTTACACATTTTCTGAGACAACCATTATGAACGGAACAGGACGCCGTCAGCAGAAATTAAATTCTCAGCTTCCCATGAGGAATTTGGCGAATACAGCTTACCAAAATGATATTTTACATTAGAAGATGCTGCTACTTTTTTTTGTTAATTAAACTTTTAAACATTAGGCTGCATTACAACTTTACTTTCTATATATTTTTCGGAGACAGCCTTATTATGCAGCTTTTCCTACACCGACACCCATGTTTTTTACTACTGATTGGACTCAGCCAATCAGAGAAAAGGATCAAACCAGTCGATCCGGAGCAAAGGAACGTCTGGCTTAGATAATTACATTCTTAACTTAATAAAACAACAATCAGATCTTTTTGTTTGTTTTTGAAAATTTTAAACGGAAGAAACTTTGTTGAGAAAATAAGGCAATTAAATATGCAAAGAAATATTAAGTAATAAAATGAAAAGGCAATAAAGATAAAATCCCGCCAACACAACAATGAAAGAGAAAAAATCAATGGTTAATCTTTATTGTCATCTGGACAAATAAAACTCTTTGAAGAAAGCCGAAGACGGAAAATATCGCCGACAAAGCACGAACAAAAGAGAAAAAGAAACACAAAAAATGGGGATAGGGTAAGATATGTTGCAACCAAGCGAAAATGGGTCGCTACGACCGCATTCATTTACGATTCTTAGAACCGGCACTCTGAGCTACAAAGGAAAACCCGAGTGCCAACCATTCTTCAAGATGGCGGCGAGTTCCCTAGTTAGGACATTTTGGATGTTTTAGTATGTTAATCAAGGTTGTCCCCAAAACGTTTTCATCAATTTTAGACTTGCTAACTCAGTTCTCTTCACTTGAGCGCATTATGTCTGAACTATAGACCAAAACATCATTTCTGAAACTTGTATGTGGAACACCCGATGCAACGTAAATTAAAGTAAGTATCTTACTTTTTGAGTTAGGCTAACATAAGTGGTATCGTTAGAAAGCTTAGTTTATGCTCTATCACGTTTATTTCTAGGTAACTTTCATTAACCCTGACAATTTCCGAGTTATTTGCTATTGAAGAAATACTATAAAACAAACTGAACTATACTTTGAGGATATTGGTCGCCATATTAAATACGGCTGTTGTATATAGGGACCATATAAAATTTAGTTCAATAGAACATAATATTGTCGTGAAAATGACAAAAGAACGAAGTCTCTAGGTTAATTATGTGAAAAGACATTGTGATTTAAAATGTACCTCGATGTCTCCGCTTGGGCTCCATATTGAATTCAAGATTTTTTTGACTTTTGTTATGTTGATCACGGCTGTCCGTAGAACATTTCCACCAATTTTCAGCTTGTTAAATCAGTTTCCTCACTTTTATTATTTTGAGCATATTATTCCTGTACTATTAGACCTACCAGAGGCTGCATACAGAAAACCGTTGGTTTGAATTACATCCATTTTTTCTATGGAGGTTCAAACATAGCCGTTCAAAATTGCCGGATTTTGGACTTAAACCTCATGAAAATAATCTTAAATTTTGTGTTAAGTTTGTTAGTGCCCAGTTCACTACCAAAATTACAACTTTTATTTATAAGTGGCTTGGTCAGTGCAATCGGGTTATTTGTGTATATATAACTTCATATTGCTACACGCTGTAGCTGCCTGTAGTATACACACTACACAGCAGCAGCCTCTACAGATGTGCTGCCCCCAACGCTTCACTGTTGAGACTCCGTTCAGTTAGTCGTCCAATAGCGTTAATATGCCTTCGAAATTATTTCTTTCGTCTCGTCAAGTGCTTGAGAGCAACGTTCTAAGATTTTTTGTACATGTTTTACTCCTGACGTCTTCTATAGTATATTTTTTTTAGAAAAGTTTTCATGTTTTCTGTTGTCGTTTTTAACTAAATACAACGCTATAAATTCCACAGTTTAGCTTAGTCTTTCGATAACCATTGTAATAAGAAATGGCGGAGAACAAAGTTGACTAGTAGCCGTGATTCATTGTAAATAATTGTAAAAAGATTAGAAATAAACTACTCTAAAAAGATGAGAAATCACTCTTTCAAGTTTGAAGAATTTATTATATCCAAATGCATCGGTATTCCATCTAGAAAGAGCACACTTTTCATCCAAAAGCGATAGCGTTTCATTTCAAACCACTCTTTTCGATTAAAATTTCCGCTCTACAAAGTGGTCCTTCTTTCTGCTCTAAAAGAGTGAAAATTCCGCATTTTTTATTTAGTGTGTTTGTTTTTAACAAATGCAAAGAATGTTTCCTGTGTTTATCTTTCACCATAAACATAATACATTTATACTTATCATCCAATGGAAGACGATCCCTAAAATCCCTAAGTTTCGACATTTCATTTCATAATTGTGAATTGAAGAATACAAAAAACACATACAGTGCCCCTGCAGCTGAGCTGACATTCGTTCAATAGGCTCTCTTTTCTATATTCTAGACCTGCCTTCAGAGTCAACGGAATGCCGATATTTGAGTTAGATAAATTACAGATTAAAACGGTCGAAAAACGGCCAGGTCCGCAACATTTTCCCGACCACCAGGAAGTGAGTGGGTCCCGCTCTTTTCCCGACCATCAAGGATATACGGGACCCACTCTTTTCCCGACCACAAGGAAATAAACGGGGCCACCCTTTTCCCGATCACCAGGAAGTGAGCGGGGACCCGCTCTTTTCCTGAACATACGGAAGGTGGCGGGCCTGTAGGATTTTACTCCTAGCTGACTAGTTGGAGACCAGCGGCGAGTCGGAAATGGACCGACGACCAAATGCGACTTAAGGGTAGACGACGACCTTATCTCAACCAAATTCCACTAATAGTCGGAGTCCAGACTAGGAATTCAAGATGGCGGTGGGTTCCCCAGGTCAGATTTTTTGGGATTTTTGTTATGTTGATCACGGCTGTCCGTAGAATATTTCCACCAATTTTCAACTTGTTAAATCAGTTTTCCTCACTTTAGCTTAAAATGCCTATACTATAAACTTTACAAATGATTGCAGTCTCATATTCAACCGCTTCGCAGAGAAAAACAATGTGTTGTTTGTAAAGATACCACATTTGCATTTGCATAGTGTGACGGTGGAGAAAATTCACTTGCACGCCGGTCAGACGTCGGCGGGCGGGTGCTGAGCGGTGTAACGGCCATATGCGGCGGACCAACGGCGGCCCGAACCTATAAAACGACTCTACGACCAATCGCCACTTATGGGTCGCGCCAAACTTCCCCAAACTATTTTCCGACGACTCGGTCGGGCCGCCGTCGTGGTCGAAATTTGGTTTGCTGGAAAACCAATTCGAAATAAAAGTTGTAATTTTTGCTGTGAGTTGGGCACATACTAAGCTACTTTGACACCAAATTTCATTTTTTTTTATGAGGACCGATATGAGACATTTAAGCCCGAATCCTGTCATATTTCGCAAAGAACCATGTTTGAACCCCCGTAGATAAAAAAGGGTGATTTAAGACCATTGTGTTTTGCATACAGACACCCAGTTGATAGATCTAAATATTACTGAAAATAAAGCAACCTTATACTATTCAACTGCTTCACCCCGAAAAATTGGTTTAGAAATCCAATTTTATACAATTCGTTACTCATTTCCAGCCTAATTCTTGGAATAAAGGAATTAATTTTAAGGAATTCCACATCTTTAACGTACACTTCGGGAGCTACACAACGGTTTTAGTTTTAGCTCCGTAGCTCTTCTGGTTTTTGAGATAGTCAGGTTTCCGTACATGTCTACGGGAACAAAAAAAAAAGCCATTCGCCATGTTGGAAATATGATTGCCCCGGAAACAGTAAGGGCATAACAGTTTTTTCAAAAGATGTTTTGATATTCTAAGACGTGGAACTCATGTACAAAAAATAAGATTCTTCTAAAGTAGCGATGAAACCATCGTTGGATGATTTGGCGTAGAATGACCCAGTAATCCTGGTGCATAAATAGGAGTTTTGTTGTGGTTGCGTTACCTGGTATAATGCTATGACGATTTGTTTTAGACAAACTCTGTGTAATAAAGAATTCACAGTACTTTACAGCTCCGTGCTTAAAGTCATTCTGTAATGAATATAGGGTCTAATATCTGTGTTACTACATTCCATGTCTGAGTTCACGAAATACCTCATTGATGTACGGTTTTCGGCAGAAGGCCTAAGTAGCTGTTAAAGTGTCGCAGCACGATACACTGTGATCGATCAGAAGATTCCAGGTTCGAATACAGGCGCAGACAAGTGCAAAAAATGTCAATAGTAATTGAAGGCAAGAAAATTGAACAAAAATACTATAATCAAGATTACATTGTTTTTCTAGAAACATACGCCATTCCATTCATTAAAACAATAGGTTTCTCGCAGTGTGAATGGGGAAAATGGGGAGCGAGTGATAAAATTTGTCGAGCCGAACGGTGGTCCAACAACCACTAACCGTCGACGCGTCGCATTTTGATGTCGTCCCGACGTTGGGCCGCTGACGTCCGGGTTTTTAAAAAACGCGACTCTGAGCCGACAGGCAACTCCTCGACTTTCGCTGACCGTATGCCGACGTCGGACCGATGTCGCCTTGCTTGCTCAGTTGATTTTAATTTTCGATGAAACTGATAGAATTTTAATGGTTAACCGCTTTGTTATCTTGATTAACACCTTTAAACATTTTCAAATTATTCATGAGATATAAAGTAGCCAAAAATATACTTATTCATGGAGATTGCTCGTGCCTGGCATACTTGTCTCTTAGTAAGTAATTTAAAAAAATCATATTCAAAGATTTCTTTTGTGGATATGTTGCTGAATTGTATTTTCTTTTAGTATGGAAATCAGAAGCTAACTATGTATAAGATAAATAGCTTCAAATTTCGTAGAATCTGCTTTACATGCAAGTCTACAACATTATATTTGTGCCTGTCATTTTTTAAAATTATTATTCAATGTTAAAAAAAACTGGAAATCTGTTTCCTTGTTACATACATTTATTTTTTAAAAATACAAATATTGTTGAAGAAGAAAAACGGCTACTCTTACGTTAAAAGCAAAACTCAGTTCAATAGAATTGATAGGTGACTTTATGGCATGTGCTGTACCCACGATGTGCCAAACGAAAAGGGTAGATGTATATCGAAGTAGAATACTCCATTATAAGTTGCATTATCTGTTCTATTGCATTTTGCTACATGGCCGTACTTTCAGAAAATCATCGTGGAAAGTTTTACCATGCTCACTCTTTGACCGAAGTCACTATCAAGCACATTTAAAATCTGGAAAAGTATTTAAGTTCACGGATGTAACATAAGTTATGGAAAAATTACTTGGAGATATGCTAGAGTGCATATAGACTGCTTTCCATGTTAGAATGCCAAAATGCTCGTCTTCCTCGGGAACATAATAAAATTGTGATTTTTAGTTCCATCTCGACTATCGTGCGGATAAAACAGTCAAAATCAGAATATTGCAGAAAAATTGCAATATCAACAGTCAATATTGCAGAAAAATTATGTTTGTTTATAGAGAAGTCGTATACTACCAAGTAATTCACTTCTCACCTGATAATTACACGTTGAGGAACGTCTTCCGAAATTACCGTTATTTTGACTCTAGTTCTACAAAATGGTAAAAGAATTACTGCTTTCATGTAGTGGAACGTGCAATAAAATTAGCATGCTATCTAAATATTATCCTTTACCAAGAGAGAAAATATGTTAAGTCTTAGTGTCCCAAGGTACACTGTTCCATAGTTTTTTAAGTACAGACAAGTACTTAATGTCAAGATTAGAAAATATTTTCCTACAACATTTGTACAATACTTAACGCTTGAACTTGAGTCTTTATTTACGAACTTTACTAGGTCAAAATGTTTCAAGTAGTCGTTGTTATAATGTGGTGCCTGCAGTCGAAGTCAAAGGAAACAAGATAACTGAGCATCTGCAGCACAAACTGAAAGCAAAGTGACAAGCTCCATCTGTCACTGACGGCTAATTCAGCCCTCGCACTCCTTCTGACAACAGGCAGCCCGTCGCCGCTTTGTACTTGTCACAGTCTCTTCACTCTTTCCTTCTAGTGGGTAACGTTTCCTACACAATTGTCAGATTTCGAGAAGCAGGGAGAGATTGTTGTTCTTAGATTTCTCATGGATTGTTTTGGAAAAACAAGGGAAAGCAACATTACTTTTACAAAAACAAAATGAAATACCACTTTTTCACTTTCTATCTGATGAAAGAGAAATTTATATTATGTGATGCAGATGTCATTTGCTTGAATTAACAACAGAAACATTAGATTAAATGGTTCATCAGCTTTTTATTAAATAGACATTTCCATGTTTGTCTGCTCAGCAGGTCATAGGCAATGGCATACCTGAAGGATTGTCTCTGGAACCGCATTTATTTAATATACTTATGAATGATGTAAGTTCACATCTGAAATATACAATGCCTCTACTCTATGCAGATGATTTCTTGACACAGTTACTAGCAAATCTGATATTGATAAAATACAGAACATATATAAAATGAATTGAGAAATGGTGTGAATAAAATACATTAGTAGGGCCTATAAATAGTGCCAAAAATGATTTTATTACATGTGATCGTAAAACAAAACTATATGGTTAACCAATACTATATTATGGGTAATATCTAGAGTGACCAGATTTTGGATTTTAAAAAGAGAACACTCCAACTCATTCGATTTCTAGATATTTCCCAACGAAATATAAAGAAAACTATGCGGGCAAAATAATCATATTAAATCAAAACTAGTAAGTAGTAATTAAGACTAATCACATTTAAGTATATTGTCATTAATGCTATATGAATCAGTACACTAACCTAATTGAAATGTCTAAATTCAGTTTCTGAATTCCCGGTATGTAAATAGGTGTAATCAGCACTTTGCTGAGCTTCATACTTTTTACTACCAGCAGTAGCCTTCAGTAGATGTTTGCCCCGCAAAAATATTTGGACCCGTATTTAGTTGAATCAACTTCCAGTATGAATCAACGTCCGAACATCTGTCAATGTTTATTTCATTTGAGAAAATATTCTTTCCAAACAAGCATTGGAAGCAGGGACACAAAAAGCTACACGTTTAAGATTGGTAAGTTAAACATCCTCACTGTGCCTTGCAGTACTGAAGTTAAAATAATACTTTTCAGTTAATAATAATAACCACGGGCGTTACAGCCCGAAAGGTGCTGGGCTTACCCCAACGCCATTTCTCCGCGGTTAGTGGAACTGCGTCCACCTGAGTGGTCAATACTGCGCGCCACCTGGACACGAACAGGCGTATTAGGGGCTTTCTAGACCGAGTGGTAGTCACGTCTTTTATTCACGTGACTCCCCAGTTTGCCTCACGACGCTGGGTAAACACCGAAAAGTGGGACTCCAATCGGAAATTGAACCCGAGACCACGCGCACATGGGTCAAAAGCTCTAACCACTAGACTATGAGAGGCCCCATAATACTTTTCTGTTACAGTTTGAATATTTTTCCAATATAGAAGGAATTTAGAGGTTTGTAATATACAAAATTCAACATATAACTTATCTTCATTAATATGCAGATTATAGCTTTTAATGGCTGTACAGAGATCCTGAAATGGAAACATATTGCAAAGATTAAGAACCTTTTATCTTGCTGTGGTAGTTGTCTTCTGTAAAGTCGTACAATTTCTTCAAGTACGGTAGAACTCTTGCACAGGCACCAAGGAAATCTTCTTCAAGTTTCATCTTGTTGTATCGCTCTAACTCTGGAAACCTAGAATTGATTTTTGCTCCGAAAAATTGGCCCAAAACCTTGATATAAATTTTGTTTTCAAGTCTAAAAATAGATCAAATTTGTCTGTTACTGTGATACGTTGTCCTTTTGAAATATTTTGAGATTCTGGTTGAGAAAGTTAACACATAAAGTATGGGCGGCGATTAGGGAGGGCGAAGGGGGACAGTTGCTCACCCACTTTTTCGCGCATTCGACTAGTGAAAATATGATACAGAAATTGGCCCTTGAAAAGGATAGAGGGAAAGACGAGAATTGCATCATCATTTTCGAGTAGCTTGCTGCTGATTGGCCATACTACCAAAATAGTTCATTTATTAAGAGTTTGTGACAGTGGCGTGCATTATCTTCTCGATTACTATGAGATGCTACAAAATTATTATTATTATTCAAGTTTTTTCAGTTGCAAAATTCTATAAATTGAGAACTATCACAAACTAAAGTTCGGAACTGAAAAAATCGCGTTTGTTCCTGGTCATTTCCTGAATGTGAAATGTTATTTATAGACTTTTAGACATTTTTGGGTTAGACCGGGGTAAGGTAGTGGAAAGGATGTAAGGAGGAGTCATACAAGGCTTAGTTAAAAGTTACCATCCTAACATTTACTTAGTGTGACTAAGAAAAAAACATGAAAGAATCTCAGGATAACCGCCCGATAGGAACGATCCCGAAACGTATTGAATCCTAAGCTAACGCTCTAACTGAACATTTCTTGTCGATTCTTTCTTCTGTTCTCTGTATCCACCCCACTTCTTTATCATTTACCGTTTTTAAGGTACGAGTTTGTAAACTTTGGTAAACTTTATTTTTATATTTTTATGTTTTGTAAACTTTGGACTACGGCCCGTAACGATTCGCCTTTAGCTGTTAAAATCCACACCCATGCCCCTGCCGGGACTCGAACCCGGAACCCGAAGCCGATTGCCTACCGCCGCAGACCGCTCGGCCACCCGGCAGGCTTGTGAATAGTTATTCATATTGATGAATGAGATTCATAAAACTACAAAGTCCACTAGTGTCAAAGATGGTAAGATGAAAATATATTAGCACAATTAAAATAAATTCCTACGTTTTCACATATTTTCTTGTACTGTGTACGTAAAAATGTTCTACACGGTTTGGGTGTGTATATAAACGTGTGAACAATATAAAATGGAACTCGCCTAAGACTGTGCATAATCGCAGTCGATGGCATCTTACCATTATTCTGGTAGGAGCTGAATTCCACGCCGATAAAAGCCCTGAGATTCAGAGTCGAAGAACTATTGTACGGCAGTTTTCACGGCCTCCAAGTCAGGAGATTAGGGCGGGCAGGGTAAAATCTCCCAACTAAAGCCTATCAATTTTTGACGAATGATGACAGCAGTATGTGGTCCGGCGTTATCATGGTGTATGATGACTCCTAAGCAGTTAAGGAGTAGAAGTTGCATGGTTGGGTTAGGTTCCAGGACCTCCCAGTGAATTATGCATTTGACATCCCACCACACACTTGACATTACCCTCTTGGGATGAAGTTCTGGTTTGGGTTTCAGAAACGCAATACCCAGTCCTTCTACGGCTTACGTTCTTGTACAAAACATACTTCTCATTATCGGTGACAAAGCTTGTCAAGAACCGGTCACATTTTTTACCGGGAAAGCAAAGAAATATCGGCCGCGACACACCTTTCCCGTTAAGTTGCACTCAGCTGATGTGGAACCCAACGATTGAACGTTCTGGTTAAACCCAGCGATTCGAGACGTCATTCAACTATTGTCCTATGTACCTGAAAGGGTTTCGCTAATCCCTCTACGGTTGAATTCTGGCTATTCCGTATGTTTTGGTCGAGATCCTTTTCGGAAAACACTTGTGAACGTACAGACTGTGCTCGATATTTCTTGAGAGCCTCTCTCTCTCTCTCTCTGAATTTTCCAACAACCGATATCTAGGGGACAGGGGGGCATCTTTGAACACGCTGTTGGACAAATTTAATTTTTCTTCCTCACACACAGATAAATAAATAACATACGTATTGGAACATCTGCAGCTCGCTGAAGAAAATGACGTACTTCATTGTCACCTTAATAAAGCAACGACAAGAACTGGGAGGCTATCGTTCAAGGCCCCCCCCCCCCTAGGGAGTAGATTTGAACAAAGGTGGAGTAGTTTTGAACATAACTGGGGCAGTTTAGAACACATCCTTAATTTTATTACAAGATCATTTAATTTCTTAGTAAATATTTCTAGATACAAATACGGAAGCAGAAGAAAGTAAACTAAAGCTTTACTAGCCATACAAATAATATAAACTACGCAGTTGTTAATAAACATTGAAACTTACTTGCTTGGTTGGATTGCATAATCATTAGGCTTGCATAAACCTTGAACTCCTACAAATTTTGTTAAAAATGTTACACATAGCCTAATTAAAATGCTTTTACACTGTTAATATGTTGCAAATTATGTTTTCTTCTCAACAGTAAGATTTAGCTGTAGGGAAATAAGCTGCTACCCTGTTCAAATCTACCTTCTTTTTGTTCAAAGCTGCCCCAATTATGCACATTTTGTTATTATAGGAGAAGGAGAAGGGTTATCAGAAAGCAACAAGGACAATTTAATGCGTGAAGGAGTGTAGTTACTTCGTAAGTTAACATGGAGAAATATGCTACAGTTCCCTTCAGAAGCTTATAATCTCTGAGATTAATTTTTACTTTGGTACCCACAAATTACATCAAGTACCATACTTCGTCAGGTAACGCAAACAAATGGTGAAAAACAAATGACAGCTGTGTGGCATGATGTTTGCAATTTATAAATGTTGGACAAAAAAAAAATTCATTTTATAAATTAAAAGTTATCTCTACTGTTCTAAGGTGCCCCCCGTTCAAACGTGCCCCCCTCTCCCCTACTATCACGAACAGCGTCTTCACCATATACCTGCTGGATATTTCGGTAGACTGCGGCCGCATTACTGCCTTTCTCAAACTAAAAAGTAAGCAGCGTATTATGTGCTCCTTATCAGTCTCCATTTCACCGAGAAGATCCTGTAGATCCACTCATTGTTTGTGCCTGTGGTTGCTCTAACATTCTCCCGCTTACGTGGATAACGTTTCACGAAATGGAAGCGCCATATGTGAAATATGTATTCCGCTAACTTGTGACATATCAAAACGAGAAGAATTTTTACACTTACCCAATACATACACACGCAACACAAGCAATATAAATTACAATTGAAAACACATATTCTGTGCGCAAGATCACGAGTTTAATTCCCGCCGGAGTATCTTGAACGGAGTGGTTCAGATCGCACTTTAACAAAAACTGTAGGGCCCGTCCTTAGAAGCTCTCAAGATCGGCTAGGATGTTAATAACAGTTCAAATAATTCAAATTCTGACGACGCTACCTGTTAGGTAGCGAAATTGTTGGCACATTTGACTACTACATTCCCGAAGGCAGTTACTTATCTTAGTTTGATTTGTTTAAATACATTATTTCGAAAATTATTCGAGATATCGAAAAACGTATTTAATATTCCTAATTAGGGGAAAAATTCCATTGCGAACCGCCTTTGCTTACTGATAGGTTCTAAAAATCAAGGAGTTCCATTATTCTTGTATTCATTCAACAATAACACAGAATAATAAACAAGATAGCCCGATAATTTATTATATATGATGTACAAGAATATCCTGCTATGTATGCAATCCTACTTTTGAAAAGCCGACCAAAACGTCCATCAAACATACTTTGCACTGATACAAATTCTCAAAGACTAACTTTCCCCCTCACTTCTAATAAGTAATCGCCGCCTCTGCATATAAAAATAGGTTCTTGGAATGTACACATTCCTCGGAATCCGGACGAAACAACGTCTGGACAGAGTTCATTCCGGACAAGTCTATTAAAAGGTAAACTATCCGTGCCAAATCCGGTCATCCGGTCACCTTAGTAATACCATAAATATAATTTAAAGCATGAAAGGTTTATTGCCATATTATGATCATTGAATGACATTTAATACTCATCTTCATGCCGTAACTAAGGAAAATAAAATATTGCTGGGATATATGTTCAACCAATAGTTGGAAACATCTCTCACAAGTACTAACGTGATACTATATAAAATCTTAGTGAGAAGTAAAATTTAGTACGCAATAATCATCTGGAATACGAATACTATTACCACCAAAGAAAAACTAGACATTCAAAAATGGTTTTATTGAATTCTTGCATTTTTTTAAATTTTATGCTCATATTTAAGTTGCAATACTACAAGTATAGTTATGAACATTAGTGTCAACATTTTGGGCTTCAAACCATGTACCTAAGAAAGGACAAAATAGATAGACAATTTGTAGAAAATTTGTTAAATAATAAAATACAACCTAGTTATCTGCTGGAAAATTGTTATATACAAGTTCTTTCATGTAAATTAAGAACTTATTTTTTAAAGATTGCTGCCAAATCTAAAAACATAATCACTTGAATATTGAGGAATTATAATATTTCAGCTAAGACTTAGAAACTCACATGTTTCCCTTATCAATGACTATTGGCACAGTGGGATAATGGCATAGTAAAATAATGAATGTCATTAACACCTATGTATCATGTATTTTACACAAATGACACTACTGTTCCTTAGGAAAAGTTCTTTTAATTATTATTATTATTATTATTTTCTTTTATATTTAACTGATTGACTTATATTTAACTCGATTTTATACATTCCTAATTTGATTATCGCTTAAATTGATAGCCATACTTATAATTCTTCAGGATTATATTAAGTTGATATCAGGGTCATTTTATCAGCCATTGTCAACATAGTTCTGGGTTCAGAATGGCAGTTGCAACTTTTTATACATATATTACGAAATACCTGACAGATTATGTTTTATAGTTTTATATACTAATTATCTTGTTATCCTGATTACCTGTAACCATTTATAATATTACATTATCTTTCGACTTGTGCTATATTGGTTGTATACTGTTCCATTCTGAATAAGTGTTCATAGCACATGAATAAAGGATTGTTCTTATTTTTTTTTAACCACTAGACACTCACTTGTCATCTTGGTGTGCAATTCGATAATGTATTTAAATTCAATAATTATATCAACAAAATAGTAAGAGAAACTAGATACTGCATTGGATTTATTTTTCATCAATGGAGTGATCTCAGAAAGGTACCAACTTATATAACACTGTACAAGACACTTATTAGACTCAAACTTGAATATGGTGTTGGAATATGATATCCGTCTACTAGAACAGCAACTGAGATATAGAAGCGGCTCAAACATATTTCATTAGATTATTATGTAATAGAATTGGTCTACCTTAAAACGGTAACAGTTATCCAGATTTGTGTTTTTACTTCAATTTGGACGCAAGTTGAAAGATGGGCAATTTATAAATGATGGGCTATAGAAATTGAGCAGGAGTATCAGATGAGCATTACGTGACCTTAGCGTAGCATTGGACGGGCATATTAGAAAAAATGAGAGGTTGATGACATCACGGACCGTCATGAGACCTTACCGTACCAACAGCCGGAAATATCAGAAAAAAAAAACAATATAATGACTGTACCATTGGGCGGGCGTATTAGATGAGCATTACGTGAGCTTAGCGTAGCATTGGCCGGGCATATTAGAACAAAATGAGAGGTTGATGACATCACAGAGCGTCACGTAACCTTACCGTACCATTGGGCGGGCGTATCAAATAAATAAGTAATTTATTGACTGTACCATTGGACGGGCATATTTGAACAAAATGAGAGGTTGATGACATCACATACTGTTACGAGACCTTACCGTGAAATTGGGCGGGAATATCAGAAAAATAAGGAATATAATGACTGCGTCATTGGGCGGGCTTATCAGATAAATAAGTAATATATTGACTGTACGATTGGGCGGGAATATCAGAAAATTTTATAGAATGTATGATACCATTGGGCGGGCATATAAGATAAATTTAAGAAATATACTTACCGCACCATTGGGCGGGCGTATTAAAAAGATTAAGAAATATACTGAGTATAACATTGGGCTGGCGTATTAGATATGATACTGTTTGAGCTTAGATTTTTTATTTATGAGAACTTTATAGTTAGACATTACCTTCAAAATTTTGACTAAATATGTGGAAAAAATTTAAATATTAGGAAGAAGCGTTGAATTTGGTAGATCACTCGTTTTTTTATGTTAAATGATTAAACACTAGAGATAGAAAATACCGAAAAGTTACTTAGAAAAATTAAAATAAGAAGGAATACGTTTTTATTATTTTCGGTGGAGAGATGGAATATACATTCTTCATCAGACGAACAGAATGAAACTAGGATGATAATGAACACACGAAATATTATATTTCTTGTTTGTTGATTAATCTTCGAGAAACGAATATATGGGTCAATGAAGTCAATCTTAAAAATGATTTCAATTGTTTGAGTTACAGAGGTCACTTTAGTCAGAAGTAAACTTGAGTATATGTTATCTGTATGAGAGGTGATTTCATCTTTTGGGAAAAGGTTGAAACCTTTTGTTCCTTATTGATATTACTTCACTATGTGTACATAAATGAGATACAAAGCTTAAGTGTTTAATGTATAAATTATGTATATCTTGTGTATATGAGATATACATTTCGAGATTACACAGATTTAGAGTTCTTTTCTTTGTAGCTGTTGCTTGACAAAAGTTAATCATTCTGTTTATCTGAATTTTACACATGATATCTTAACTTGAAAAGTGAGTAAGGCGGGATATCAGTTCAAACATACAAGTGTACATAAACTAGTTAATACTGACTAAGCTATGTACATTTTGTGAGCTGATTTCATAGTTTGGAAAGAGGTAACTTTTCCTGATGACAAACGCTTGCTTAAGCGTTCTATAGATGTATCATACATGAATTCCAAATGTGAAATCACTTTGTATGAAGATATAGAGGTCATATGCCTTAATGACTAAAATGTTTTGCGTTCAATCTACGTCATTTATTATTTTTATATGATGTGTAGGAGTAAAGCTTTAGTTTTTGTATGGAGCATGCGTAGTATGCAGATAAGAGATTTTTATATAATGCTAAGTTGATCGATTGAATTTTCATTCTTTAGTGTAAGATTGAAGTTATTATATCGTACTCTGAGAGTATTTTTTACTTTGAAAGCTTTTTTTAAAAAGTTCTTGACGTCAGATTTTGAAATAAGCATTTTATTGTGTGGTAATTGTTGAAGGAAATTTCAATCAAAGGTCAATATTTTTATTTTTTTAAAAATAGGTTTTGGGGGACTTCATAAACTATTGTTTTAGTATTTTAAAGGATTTCGAACAGTGCTTTTTGCTGAACTTTAGTGTGGTAGTTTGAATTTAAATGTGATTTCTTTTATTTATGGGCTTTGGGCATCTGTGGCTCAGGGTGAAGGATGGAGGAGGGGAAAGCATAGTGGGTGGTTTCAGTCAGGGCTTATGTAGAAAGCACCATCCCCGCATTTGCCTGGTGTGATTGCGGAAAAACCGTGGAAAACCTCAGAATGGTCGGCCGCAGGGAATCGGATTCACGACCTATCAAATGCTATAGAATGCTCTTTTGTTTTATTTATAGCGTATAGACTTTACTTTGAATTTAAATTTGATTTCTTTTATCTATTTATGGCCTTTGGGCATTTATGGCTTAGGGCGGAGGATAGAGGATGGTGGACGAGTTTGGCCAGGGCTTATATAGAAGGCACCATCCTGGCATTTGCCTGGTATGACTGTGGAAAAACCGTGGAAAACCTCAGGATGCTCGGCCGCAGGGAATCTGACCCACGACCTAATAAATGCTATGCGAATGTTTTTTATTTATATTGTATACACTTTAGTTTGAATTTAAATTTTATTTCTTTTATTTATTTATGGTCTTTGGGCATCTATGGCTTAGACTGGAGGATAGAGGATGGTGGAAGGTTTCCGTCAGGGCTTATATTGAAGGCACTATCCTGGCATGTGTCTGGTATGACTGTGGAAAACCCATGGAAGAGCTCAGGATGGTCGGCCGCTGAGAATCGTACCCAAGAGCTATCAAATGCTATGCGAATGCTCCTTTCTTTTATTTATGGCGTATAGACTTTAGTCTGAATTTGAATCTGATTTCTTTATTTATAACCTTTAGGCAGCTAAGGCTCAGGCCGGAGGATAGAGGAGAGGAAAGGATGCAGGAAGGTGTTAGTTAGAATCTATATACTGAAGATGTCACTCATGCATTTGGCCAATGTGAGTGAGGAAAAACCTTGAAAAAGAAAACGTAACTCAGAATGTTCAGACGCTAGGTTTAAATGTAGGACGTATCGAAAACTATACGTATGCCCTTTTCTTTTATTTATGTCCTTTAGATATCTAAGGCCCAGGGCAGGGGTAGAGAAGGGTAAAGGATCCCCCCTTTGAAATTTCGTTGTCGCTTACACTAGTAAAGAAATCCATAGCATATCGAATGGATAAGCAGTGTTAGTATCACATGCGTTAGATGGTTTACTTTTGATTTGATTGGATAATTAAGTTTTATTTTATGTCCTTTGAGCATCTATACCTTATATGAAAGCGGACGACGTATTCAAAGGAAGCGTTTCAGAGGACTTCATAAACTAAAGGGTCATTTTCAAACACGCTTGCCTTCCTTGAACTGAGTAGTTATTTGAATGATCTTGCTTACTATTTCTAGGAAAACAAAAATCTTATTTAATTGAAAAAGTATTAAAACGTAGAAAAGATTGGGTTCTTTATGTTAAATGGTTAGGTTATCCTTCATCTATGAATAGTTGGGTTCAAGAAAAATCTGTTTAGTGGTAAACATCCTCTTTCAGGAACAAGCCGATGGGTTTTATGTCACCTTGCCATCAAATGTTTCCAATAATATATTTGAAAATAAAAAAAGTTCCTATACTACGAAACTTTGTGAGCCAATTCATTTAACGGGAAAATGGGTGGTAGGTTTAAGTGGACTTTTTATTCCACTGAGTTTTTATAATATTCTTAAAGAAGAACAAGTTATTATTCAAATAGGGGATAAAAATAAAAGGGAATATAATATAAAATTTCCACCCGGATATTATGAATCAATACAATCGATTTTAGATACTATTCGTACAACTTTACGTAAACAAATGGGAAAAGAATATGATGAGAAAGAAAATATACATGTATTTGAGGAAAGTAGTATTATTAATAAAAAGTTTCATAATGTAGAAATGGTTAGTGTTGAACAGATGATCAATGAAGATTCTTTAGTAATCGAAGAAAATCCAATCCTTATACAATATGAGGAAAGTAGAGACAAAGTTTATATTCCTCATAAACGAATTCCTAAAAGTGAATATCTTTTCGCGATGAGTCCAGGATTGCAAATTATTTTAGGATTTAATAATGATTTTAAAGTAAGTACACGCATAGTTCACTTTTATCCCATGAATGCAA
>JAGDQP010029146.1:0-23585 GCA_022664845.1 Lepisma saccharinum
GTAACATTTTCAGCGCTTCGGCACACGAAATTCCATTTGCAATGCAAAATTTAAGACAGATTCTTTGTTCGACATTTTTATCCATTGTAATTACCGCACACACACACTTGAGATGAACTGTCAAATGGAGCACTGTAAACTAAATGACAGATGGCGCTCAAACTCCGCGTGGGCATAGAGGGCAGTTGTGCTAACGTAGCGACAAGAAGAATTTCAACACTCCCTTTAAGTGGGCTTTGCAAATGTACAATTCCCGGTACTTTCTTCACAGAATGCACTTACAGTCTCTACATGTCATAACTCTATCTACATTGGTTGCCAGTAGATAGCAGAAGTGTTTGAAGGATTTTGTATAGTTTCTGAAGTAAGACGCCACTTATTTTCCTTTTTCTGAAAATTTTTACTTTTTTGAATTGTGACACTTTTCTCGCGAACGTGTGAAGTATTGTTACATACATTTAACTGCATTTAAGTTTGATATTGCTTTTTCATTTCGCATAACTGAAAACAAAGACCATTACAATTTAGAACATACAAAGATCTATTCAACAAAATAAATAAGATTAATGGTTTTCGTATATACTAGTATAATTTAGTTTATGGTATGTGTCCTTGGATATATAAGGAAATTGAACTTGAGTTGAATTTTGTGAAAAATGGTGTTTTGTACCCCCCTCCCCCAAGCAGTCGTTATTCTAGAGTATCGAGATATATTCATGTTATGTTTGGCGCATATACAATGAATGGATTAGCCTTAAGCCTAGAATACTAAATATTATGTGAATAATGTTAATACATAGTATTCGTACATTTGACGACGCTTATTTGTTCTTTTTCTTTCTAAAAATCTGTGTTCATTTTTTGCAACATAATATTTTAATCTAATTTTATTAAATATTTTGCATCAACTAAATTATAAAGTTTCCCGTTGATGCTACATATAATGGCAATAAAAATGGTTTTGAATTTCGGGTGTGGAAAAAAAATCCAGGTAAGGAAGAGAAAAACATTATGCAAACTTTTGAGAAAAGATTCATTAATGGTTGAAAGTGACGCTTCTGTAATGAGAAAGTTGTAAACTTATAAATGTAATTGCAACGTACTTTTAAAAAGAATATGTCCTGTCTACATTAGACATCAAATTTTTATTTTCGTGTTGTTTAAGGTACACTAGTCAATAATATATGGTGATTATTTCCTTTTAAAACATGAATGTTAATATTCGAGTATTACAGATTAAGGTAAATGTATTGACCAGCAGTTACGTATGAATAATGTTCAAATAAAGAAGAAACTAAAATTCACGTCTTTTGGAAAATCATTCTGAACCCATTAAAAAAAAACTTCATAATATATCGAACGTACTAAGTATTTGTAAATTTTACGACGCCATAATATCTAACCACTGGCTAGCGAGAATACCATATCAGTACTACGTAGCTTATCTCACAGCCGTATGAAACTACCGAAATGATGGGGAACAGCGCATGCGTAGTTACGAAGAAGTAGAACACCCACGACAACGTGGTCGTAAAATGTACAAATACTTATTATTCTAGGGTTAAACCAGATAAACATGCTTTCAACATCATGCTTTATTTCGCAGGATATTTCTGTTCAATCCTTTTTGTTTCTCATCACTTAAACGCTTACACTGCATTTCCAAGGAAAAGAGATGAAAGGGTACACAAAATTCTCTTACATTAGCAACAGAATCATTATTATGTTATAAACAGTTTTTGATTAAATATTAGAAGCAATTGAAGACCTTAGTGCAAACACCGGTCAAGTCCACTTCTTTTTTCTTTTTTCAAAACATTTTACTTGAATGTAATTTGAATTTTATTGACGGCCTTTAGGCATCTAAGCCTCAGGCCTGGATAGGGGAAGGGAAAGGATTCGGAAAGGTGTCAACCAGGGCCTATGTTAAAGGTGCCATCCCGGCATTTGACTTGTGTTACTGAGGAAAACCCTTGGAAAAACCTCAGTCATGATGGTCGACCGCTGAGATCGAACCCATGACCTCCCGAATGCTACGACAACGCTCTACCACTAAGCCACGACGGCTCAGTTTAAGGTAGTGGAATATAATAAAGTAAGATGACCAATGGAGCCTTCAAGTACAAGTAGAGTCTTAAAGTACAATGACGTGATACGCCAGGTATGTACAAAAGTGTAAATGACGGATATTTAACAAGAATAACAGTTACCTCCTGTAACATATTACAATACATCTCACATCAAAGGAGCTCGCTTGATCTGTAACAACGCACAGCATTTCACGACGTTCTTACCTCCGTACTGGTAACAGTTTTATTTGGTAAGCAACTGGGGTCTAGTGGAGACATTTCGGGAGACGATATGGAAGATGTTAAAACACTCGTTACATAGAGATTGTAAACTGAAGAGTGGAATTGAAGTAATGGCGAAGGAAAGAGCGTAGTAAGTAGAAGAGGAATGCAAGTTCTTACCAGTATTAAGGAAGAAAATTGGTCGTGTGCTAAGACTGAAAAGAAAAAGTAAGAGCGGGACATATGGATAAGACTAAACGTATCTTAAAGGACCTGGCACATTCAACAAAACAGTGATTATAACTGATGTGTAATTTTAGAAGTTATTTTATTACTATACTTTTTACAGCCATCTTGTTACTTCTTTTAGCGTTCACAAACTACAAGTAGCTATTCCACGCTGTACTGTTACTCCCGCATCTCTTCAGCTTTGCGGATTAAAGTGGAAATATAGTAGCAGCAGCACAAATCTCTCGCTCCTCCTCTGTCTTCGTTTGTCTCTTATATCTTCGGAAGTCTTAGAAACTCCAAAATATCACGAGTCATGCGACATCCACAATTCAGGAAAGTGCGATTCAACTAAGAGACGTGATCGATGTGAGAGGCGTACAGCAAGTTCTTGAAGCGTGCTGCAGGGTTTTTGAGAGATAACCTCAAGACCCGGAGGACATAAGCCACTGCTTGAAGTAAGCGAAATTTATCCTCGGACTAAAATGGTTGTTCAACTCTGCAGTAAAAAGAAAAGATGGAAGTGTTTCTTCAACACGCACAGTATGAAATTACTACTCGGGAACATGATCTTTTCTGCGATTTTTTTGTTTGCTTGTTTGTAAAAATATTTTGTATGTCTTCAACATAACTATTAAGAATACACAAGTGAAAAAAGAAAGCACTTAGATGCGTGTTTGTCTTTCTAACAACAATAATTCCAACCCAAGCTGGCAAGACTGCAATTTTATTTTTGCAACAGGAAGCTGAAATGACAATGATCAGTGTTGTAAGCAACAATGTTTCTTGTGATAACGTTATCGTTAACTTAATGTTTTGATGTCCAGATACAGAGAAAGATATTGTTGAGTGAGTGAGTGAGTGAGTGGGTGAGAGAGAAAGCGCAGAAACCTGTAAAACGAATTTATGTAATGGATGAAAATAAAAGTACTGCCAAGAGCGGATGTCTTTGCAAATGAAATTTATGTATGTTGTGTTGTCTGTTCCTGCAGGTCAGAAGATCTTGAAAATCTTCTTTCGAAGTACACGTCATGTGACCTGTACACATTTGTCCAATTTAAGTTCATCAGTCAGTCTGCATACTTTGTTTTCTTTGTAGTTATCATTCTGCAAGTCTACATCATTCAGATCTGTGCCAGATCTTATGTTTGTATGTGTATACAAGATTATTTTTAGCAACATTGGCTCCATTTTTCTCGTGCATAGAATAAGAATAATCCTTTATCTCATTATCTTTACAAAAAAATATAGTTCGGTTAGGTTTCGTAACCGTCAATTTCATGTATATAAGAATCTCTATAGTTTAATGTTCGTAGCGTAAGTTTTTTTTACTAATAAGGGACAATACAATGTCTTCCAAACTGTACATGTTATTTTTATCAAGCAGATAATCAACTCCATGGCTTCAACTCCGTGGAGATATACGTTTGCTGTTAACCAATACAGTTGAGTGACTATTCATGGTGTTAACTTCTGACTATTCAAGCCGTCAGAATTTATTTGACGTTAAGTCGTCAGGCCTCTAATTAAAATTCTGTAGAAGATGTGGAAGCATTTCAGCTCCTATTACGTCAGTTATGTTCAGTAGCGAAGCCAGAATTTTGTTCAGGCATGGAGAGTTGAATTTTGAGACTAGGGTCATGCGAGTCGGTTAACTAAGCTGACCATTTCAGAGAGAACAACAACATAACTTATAGGAAAGATATGAATAAACAAAAATGTACTTTCCACTGCGTCTTCTTTGGGGAATGACCAACATAGGGTCATAATTTTGGTGATAAAATCTCGTTTTGTAGTACTTGGAACACAAATGACTGAAATAAATGCCTAAAGTTTGTAGTAGAAAGCGGAGAAGGGTGAACTTCTAGTTAAAGTATATCTTTGAGTGTGGGTCCTGAGCTAGAACCATGCATGCGCCTGTATAGACAAAACTGCCCTTGTAGGAAGATGCATACTATTTATTTTAAACTTTGTAATCTTCCTTTTGCCCTCCTCGATGGCATATTAAAAATCACATCCTTATTTCTTTCCTTGCGATGAGAGATTACTGTATGTCACCAAATAATTTGTTCTTTGTTCCAACTACACTCCTAAAAATGTTTGTAACATTTGTAGGGATTTCCGACTAAGTCCTGCAGAATTTTTAGTATTTAGTGTTAATTCTTTGAAATCCAGAAAAACACAGATACTTTTCGTATGCTAAGGTGAATATCTGCAGTTTTTACTTCTTTGGCACATGCGCAGAATGAGAAAATAGTTTCTTAGTGTATCCGTGCATGCTATTCTTATCAAGTGTTTGCTGCCGCCATCTTGATTACTGATATTAACAAAAATAGAAAATATTCTCAGTGAATTGGGATTCCGATCCCTAATTTACAAAGAGAAAAAGGATTAACATGGGTGTAAGTCGAGGGAGCAAGTTAGTTTGTGTCTTCGGAGCTTAGACACATTGACACTCTATACTGGTTTGTTCTAATGTTTATGACTGGCAGTTTAGTGCAGAATCCGGTTGAGGTATTAATTGGTTGGAGGCGTTAGGACACTGTTTCGAAGGTTGTGGGTTCGAATGTCGCCTCGGATATAGATGTTTGTGTGGGTGCTTTAATTTATCTTATATGACAGGTAAATGGAAAATAAATTTAATAATCGTTAAATGAGCGAATTTAAAAAATAAAAAAATGTTGATAGAACGCTGGACTTCTACTAAAGAACTCTTGTTCAAACTTCAAATCTTGTTTCAGGCTTCTGTTTTTTCTTTAGCTCTCAGTATCCCTGCAAACTAAATGATTTCTTGATTTTATTAATCAAGTTAGTGGAAATTTCCAGGTAGTTATGATTACCTAGCTTTTTGCAGAAATGGGCTGGAACATTTTTCAGGGCAGTTAATATCAATAATTGATTGACTACATTTTGTAAACTCCACCCACAGCTCCAATACACATCAACACACTTGATACATACCTCCAAGCTATTCTTACTTACATATTCCAGGATTTCTACTAAGTTTCAGCATGCAAAAGCTGGTGTTGTATATAAGGAAAAGGTCCTGGTCGGCTGGTCACTATTTTGAACATCTCTACTCTCGAAAGCGTACTCACTGAGTGACTTCATCCCTCATATAAGTGACGGCTTAGCCATAACTGCCTGTCTGGTCTATAAATGTAGGTTTAAGTAGTAAATATAATAGAATAGCCCAACAGGAAGACTAATGAAGAAATCCAAACTTTCTTCTGAAAAAAAAATAAATCCGATATGAGCAGAGAAATTTTCGATATTATCAATATTCAATGGTGCACTATAAAAGAATATTAATTTTTTTCGAATTTCAGAAGTGTGAAAAGAAAAAAAAGTTTATATTAAACATGTAATATATACAGGCTGGTACTATCGCTTAATTAAATTCAATCTGTTCGTTAAGAGAATTAATATCGACATGTGGGTGTCGGTAGAAAATTTCATTTAAACTGACATTTATAACACTCAGTAAAAGAAGATTACTTTCAATTTATTATTTTCAGAATCTTGAATGGAGGTTTTTGGTTGCTGTTTTGTAAGTTCTTAATATTGGGCAAACGGGCCCAACCAATGTGGAACGAACGTGCATATTAGTCGTATTTTACCGCACAAAAAACCACCTTTCACACACACATACTTACATATCCTCCCCCTCTCTCTCGTCCCATGCACGCAGAGCTACTCACATTCACATATATTCATATATGTACACACAAACACACTCAAACATACACCTACTCGATTGCCATAGCGCCCCTTCCCACATTTTCCTATATCCACCTTATTCTTACAATCTAGCTTCACCTCCCCGGCCACCAATCCTCACACCAGTCATCTCCCAATTTCTATCTGGCGCTTGGCTCGCCACCACCAGCCTAGTAATGAGAGGTATTAGGATGAGGAAGTGTCCGAGCAAGCAGCGTGCCGTGTGTAAATGGTCTTCCGTTTACGACCATTTTCCTTCCGAACAGCTTGTGACCTCAGTGCTCTTCGGTCTTACGTGGAGAATCGGAAGAGAAAAAAAAAACACACAGAATATAGAGGACCAAGGGCTGGATTAGTGTGGCTTATATGATGCTTGGTGCCTCGAAATTTAACGAGAAAATTCAGGCACAGATGTTTGAGAAAAGCTGCCATTCTACGTTCCGTGCTCATTGCATATACTTTTCCCCCTCATCCCCCTTTCAACAATCCTTTTTCCTCCACCTAACAGTGTCCATGTCACCATTATTGTTGCTTAGAACATGACTTACCTACCTATTGTGTTCCCTCGGACATATTCACACGCTGTGCTGCGTTCGAAAGTGTTGTTTTTGAACTTTTGATACTAGTTTGGCTTATACTTCGACAAGAAGCTGTAAATTTTGTAACCAGTACACTTATTAACATTATGTATGACAATGTGTGAATTATGTGATTATTTTTAGACGTTATAAATATAATTTGACTCTCTTGTTTGCTAATTCCGACTAATGACTGAACAGGTTTGGACACATCTTGCGCCGCTTTTATCTTGACAGATTTATCAAAGGATTTCTTTAACAGTTACAAGTGAATATCGGGATAGTACATAGGATAAAAGTTCTAGTTATTATTTTCAGCATTCATTTCCCTTAAAATATGTTATCAGACTTGTGATGGGGTACACTATGGATACCATACAGCACATTCCACTACAAATAACTGAACTAAATAGTGGTTTCCAGCACGTAACGCGTCTCGATGGACGACTGTTTTCGTTCATCGTCTTATAATGAAGGAGTTTCAGCTTCGGTTCCCAGTTCAGGCAAACTAATTTAAACATAGGGAATCCACATTAAACTGTAGGTTCTGTCCATAATCCATTATCCTATAAAAGGTAATCGTAAACCATCTTCGGTTCACCTTGCTTAGGGATATTTGGGTGATAAAACCTGCATCATCGTCATCAGTTTATAGCAGACATGATATAGTGGCTGATAGCACTGTCTAAAAATCTAGTTTGAGGAGAGCGTGTGGGTTACACTTCATATCCTATACAGACTGGAAATTTTGATTAAAGTCAGTCCTCATTTTTAGCAGTTGAATATTCTGGTGGCACTTTTATTGAATCCATATTAAAACTCACTTCCTCCCTATCATTTTCCTCGAATTTAGTATTCCTTTAAGACTCAAGTCAGAGACTGACGTTAATAGTTGCTAAGCTTATTCACTGCTCCAAACACGAGACAGAAAACATGTTCTACATAATGTCATAGTTTTAAACAATGAACAAGGTATATGCAAAAAACGTGATTTCTTCTCCACAACCAGTTAAATTTCTTGGTCCGTCACGTCTGAGGAATGGCATTCTTCTGCGATCACTTTTCCGGAGTTAGGAATATGGAAAGTAGTGCTCAGTGCCTCAGTTGAGGTACTATCCGGAAATATCACTCGTGAAACTGAGGACGATTCTGGGAAGCTTCAGTGAGTATAGTCGGCAGTGGGATTCCAATCCGCATGCTTCCAATAAGCTGATCAGAATTTAGTGACGTTACCGATTGGATCAGGGGGACTTGGAATTTATTGTTTAATCACAACATAGTGTGTAGAACAGTATCTTGATCTTTTCCCCCCTAATTTTGATTTAAATTGTGAGCAGGTAGATACATGGCAGCCCTTCACACATGAAGGATGAGAAATCTTGAATATTACTAGTCCTACGACAATGGTGAGAAACAGGGTCTTGTTCGAAAAAAACCCGCCGAGAAGCACAACTCAGGACAGTCGGAAGTGGAGCTTGAACCAACTTGCTTCCCCAACGCAGACCCGAAGTTCATGAACATAACCACTGGACCACAAGGTCTGAATGTGTTAGTTTAAGGATCTGTTAATAAATTTTGCATGTGTTGACTGCTATCTGCTTTTGTACAATTAGAGGTTTAAAACTTCAGATACTTAATTTATTGTTTTCTCGAATGATTTAAACTATTTTGAAATCATTTCTTTTCTTTATTACTTTTCTAAACACGCAAATATAGCAACCCTGAAGCCTTGAAGGTAAACATCAGCTTCAGATATAGTAGAATGAAAATAATAATACGAATTACAATGGAATGTGGTTTTATACTGGAGAAGATGTATTATGATAGAGCCCCGTGACGTATACTTGCCCGCACAGAAGTGAAGTGAAGTGGGTTGCATATATACCTGTAAATCTTCTAACTGGAAGTGGAAATTCCGATTCAATGAGCACGAAAATTAACACATTGAAAGTTTGATTGGTCTAACCCATTGAAGATACCTTTCTAATACTATTAACCCATATACAGAGCGCCCGTGGCTCAGTGGTAGAGCGTTAGCTTAACATTCGTGAGGTCCTGGGATCAACCCCAGTGACCGACAATTCTGAATGAGTTTTTTCCAGGGTTTTTCCTCAGTCATACCAGACAAATGCTGGGATGATACCTAAAAAATAGGCCCTGGTCATTTACTTTCCAACATACTCACCCCATCCTATCCCGGCCTGAGCCTAAGATGCCTAAAGGCCTTAAAATGAATTATAAAATGAGCAACCCAGTTGCAAAAACAATTATATCTAAAGATTATAAGAATTCAGGTATTGATATTGGTAGGTTCTTCTCTCTGGTTTCAACGTTAATCACATATGAGGGTGCTAAGCTCATGATTTAACCTTAAAATCTTAAAGAAAACAATCGCTCACGATCAAGACCTCCTAAACCCATTTGAGATACATAAATGTTAAGCCTGTTAAAATGATAATTGAATATTTACGTGCGCAAAACTGTTATATTCACTTATCATACGATGGTTATCTCAGATTTCTAGTATAAAAAGCAGTTCATTTATGCAATGGAGTTGTTTAGTGAAAGCTCATTGTAGATAGCAACATGCACACACAGATCATTATAATGCACACACAACATGGAATTATAATTTGAACAGATTTAACATATCGCACATTCTCGAGAAAACTGGCACAACTAGAAAAAAGTATAATTTTGCAAGATATCCTGTCAGTGTGAGCAGGAAGGCTTACAAAACAGTCGTCGGGCTCGAAATAATAAAACAACAAATATCCCGAAACTAGTTTTATTAGTAAAATGTCACACACACACATTGTGAAAATCTAAAAACACTTTATATTCTATTATATTTAAAAATACAAAATAGACTTCTGCTATAAAGTTTTTTTTTAAATTTTTAAAGAGTAACAATTCATTCAATATTTAGTTTCATCATACAAAACGTGACTATGATAGATTTTTACTAGCAGTGGTGGAGTGGAAGAAAACATATTATCGAGGCACTTAATTTACAATCAGTTTGTTACAGTTAGAGTATGGTAAATGCTATGTACACTAATATATGTGTTTTTTGTACTATAGCAATGATAGATAGCATTACTCCACTCCTACTACAAGAATTCGTAGCTTGTCAGTAAAGCCCTAGCCAGGAAACAAATGGGACTGATTACCTTTACTAAAGATTACCCGAAACTCTTTAAATTATTGTTGCTTTTAATTAAACAGTGACACGAACAATACGTGCCTGTAGTGTATGGCCACCAGATTTTCCAATTTGGTCTTAGTATTTTTTTCTAGATAATTTCTACGTAAAAAAATGTTTGAAAAATAAATAACAAACAAAGTAACACAAAGAGATAGGGCAGCACTTTTTTCAGATATGATACAGTTGTAAAATCCGATAAATCTGGCGAAAACAGCAAGTGGAAATTTAAATTTAAATATTCCAGCACTCAATCATCTGAAAACTTGATGTACGAGAGAGATTTATTTTCTTCTAGAATTGTTAAGGTAAAACGTTATTAGTAAACGGAAAATAGTTAATCCTTTATAGATTTTCCTCATTCGCCCACCCCCAAAAATGTCAATACTGAATATTTGCAAATTTACGATTCATATAATATAAAGTTTAGTAATAATTATTTTGGCTACATTTTATTGATGGCGGAAAATTACTTCTCGAAAAATATAGGTATATTTTTCTTTTTATTTAATTCAATACTCATCATTGTTTTAAACTATATCATAATTAAACTTTAATATAAAAATCGTAAATGAAAATTAGGGGAAAAAAAGAGAAAAAAAAATATTAGTTTCATTTTCTCCTCTACGCATGACATAAAAGTAATTCAAAGAAAGTAGTCATAGGAACGATGATGTCTCTTGAAATAGAAGTGAAGATGAAATGACAATAGAATGGGAGGAAGGATGGAAGAAAATTCTGAAGGAATACAGAGAGAGAGAGAGAGAAATAAGAAAGAAATGTTAGACGCAGTGACGTCTTTGGTGAAATGGGTATCAAAGGGTACATTTTTGCCTGGTTGTCTATCTGTCTGTTCTATTCTGTTGGATTTCTTGTTACTTCTATTTCCTCGTTGCAGGAGTCGCTGGGCGTATTAACATGTAAAGTCGTCGCACGGTGTTTCTTCTTCTTCTTCTTCTTCATCTCATGTCTCTTCTCTTTCTGTCCGGTTGCTGCTGCTGCTGCTGCTAGCTGCATTGATTGGAGATGTAGCTATCTCCTCTCCGTTGCTACTTATCTCCCATAAAATGTCACGTTTTTAGCCATTACACTCTGATTCATGGTCGAGTGTGACAAGGCTCCATCAGCCAGTCCGACCATTTCTATGCAAATCGGCGCCCATTCCATAACACACTTCCATACAAACCTTCTTTTAGCATTACGTGCCCACCCCTCTTTTCCACTCTCTCTCAAGACCGAAGGTGCCCCACTCAACCATTGCCGCGTGCGCGCACACACACACACACACACACACATTCAAAACACACACTTTTTTTTCCTTTTCTGTAGATTTTTTAGAACGGAAAAGAAAAGCACAAAAGATAGGGGAAAAACAGAAGAATATCGGATGAAGTAGAAGAACGCTTTGAGGATAGAAAAAGATGAAGATCGGGGGTCGGGTGGATGGATTTAGTTACTAGGAACGAAAGGGGGAGGATTGAAGTAACGTTCTAAAAAAAAAAAGAGGGCGGGCAATGCAACATTTTTCTAAGTTCCTTTTTTTTTTGTCTTGACAAATTTAATGCACGAAGTAAGTATCAGCAACTTTTGCAGAAATCCCTTCTCTCACTCCGTGCACCCCTGAAAACCCCCTCTCTATATTGTACGGAATGAATCTATTTGGGAAATATTTGAAGAGTCTAGCAATAAATCTCTTTAATTACGTTGGTTCGTATCCCCTGCAGCTGTCAGATCATCCCGCTTGACAGTTTTATGTCAATTTATGAGCGGGGTCTGTTCCAGTAATGTCGCCTTGACTGACAGACAGCATGCATTCAAATGGCTTGCTTTTGGAGAGCGTCGATGGGATGAGGGGGGGAGGATGAGGGCTGAAGCCAAAACTATTGCAGCTCACGTTCGCCACCCGTCTCTCCTCTCTCTCTCTCTCTTTGGCTCCGTTCCTCCCAACAGAATCCTCCCCTCTCGGAAACCTCCACCAGTCTTCTAAAGCCACCCCCTCCTCCACCTACGAACGACTAGAACATCTTCCAGCCTGTCTCGTCTTTTCCAGTTCCAGTTGATGAGCTCTTCTCCAAAACGAGACAAAGGAAAAGTGAAGGAAGAAGACAAAAAAGAAGGAGGGAAGACCCAAGAGCCTAGATAACCGCAGAATCTGGAATTGGAAGGTGAGAACATTTAAGTTACTGCGACCCCAAAGAAATTAAGTTTCGAGTTCGATTTTAAAAATATAGACTTTTCCCAAGGAAAAAAATCTGTGTTGCATACACGTACGATATAGTTATGTATAAATAAAGAAGAAAGAAGTATTAAAACAAAATTCAAGTATTAAATTAGGAACTACTGTAAATGTACACTCAGGGACAAGAAAATGGTCAATGGAAAAATCGCTAACAAAGAACATCCGAACACCGATTTCCACGAAACTTGGCAGACATAAACTACACATAAAATAAAGAAATGTGTTTTTTTTTTAATCTACAGAAAAACGATTTGAGGGGGCGAAATCCCCCTTGTAATTTATTTCAGGTGGCGCTGAAAGCGACAGAAAGACATGAAAGATTTGGATGGAACTTCACACATACATGAAATAAGCAAAGTTCGTGTTTTTTTTTTTCTGCGGAAAAATAGTTTGATGGAGGCAGAGGCCTCTCCAAGCATGTTGTCAATTAAAGACACCATTTTGCGAGAATCCAAAACATGGTTAAGATTAGTGCAAGCACGATGGTAACAAAATTTCGCACATAAGTGCATATGAAAATATTTTGTTTTCATGGGAGAATAGACGGAAGAGAGACCCGCCAAATACGCCTCGTAAAAGTATGCAAAATCTCCATTCCTACATCTATATTTTGAACTATCATATTTGACACGAAACGACTATCATATTCTTTGTGTAGTTCCTATCTGCCACGTTTCGTGGAAATTAGTGTGCATCACTTTGTGGATGTTCCTTGTAAGTTGGAATCGTTTCACAATACAGCAACATTAAACTAAGATAAGCATCTTAAGGAGAATATGTGATTCTTTTATTTTTGTATTTGGATACAATAGTGATACAGGATTGCCAGACTAACCAACTTATCCATATTAAAAATTTCTCCTTGCACGTTTTCTACTAACGATTCGCCATGAGCAAAATTTTGGTGAAACAACATTGAGGTTTTGGTTGCAAAATCCGTTCCATGACCCAAGACCAGATGTTGCAATAAAACTAACTTTCTGCTGTCCACGCTGGGCCAACGTCGGATGCGCCGAATCTCCAACTTCCAACCAACTTATCCCCAATCAAAATAGCTTCCTTTCATTTGGAGAAAATAGAATGGTAACCTTCTTGACGGGACGTTGATGTCTATTGGTATACGTACTTAGTTGTACTTTGTACATTGCCTTCATGATTATCTATTAATTAGTTCGTATTTTTTCCAACTGTCTTCAGTGCGGTTCGATCCTTGAACTCTCGAACCTTGTAGTCGGTCATTCTAGCCGCTACTTATTAATATGAAAGCATCTTCCAAATGACTACTACTTTACTGTTTCTTTTGTTACAAAGACTGTTTCTGAAGTAAGGGCTTGAATTTAATGCTGGGATGCCTGATTGAATCTTGTGTAAGAGCTATAAAGGCGGCTTAGTTGACTTTTTTCTTCCGTCCTGTTCTGTTAGGTAGTTGACAAATTGGTTCATAGATGCCAGTCTGATAAGGAGGCATTACTCTCGTAGTTATGGTTGACCATGGCAAATGAATGGGGATTTAGCAGTAGACCACCTACTGTACACCCGCATAATACAGTCCAGTTGGGCATCGCTAATGATAGCAGAACTTCGCCATCACTTCGGCAACTACCTTAAATCCATATATATATATTGGGCCGACTTCGTTTAGCCTCTCAAATGCCCTCTTTTTGGATGCCACGATACAGCCAGCTTCGAGACACCTCTTAGGCGGCAGCCACCACAAATCCAGATATCTTCCCAACAGATTGCGGTGGCATTTTGCTGCTAGAGTTTACGATAAAAGTAAGAGTAACTGTTTACAAATCGTCACTTGTTTCATTTACTTGAACTGGAATCTACACATTTTTATGAACACATGGTTACATTTTTGAAGCTACAATTAAATTAGACGTTGAGATACAAGTGTTTGTAGTACTGAATGCAGTCTAAACGTGGAGTCACGGAGAGTGAATTTGAAAATAATTTTTAGGAGACTGGCCGCTTGTAACTCAGAAGCTATTACAGATAATGAGGAAAAATTTTACACACCTTCCCACCAAGATGTAGAAAGAAAATATATCAAGTTTCATGAAAATCAGAGTTAGTGGGTGTACTAGCCTGGTTAAAGTGACGTGAAATGACTCTTCAATAAAATCATCGCAGGCTAGTGTAATTTAAACAGAAATTTTGCGTTTTGAACACTGATGTTCAGTTTACCACTCGTTACATTATATCCGCATTTGACAAATTAAGACAAGAAAACTAGTCATTCTAGATAGAAAGTGAAATGACATGAATCCACAACGAGTTTTAATTTTTTACAGTGTGTAAGAAGAGGTAATACTGTTAGATGTAAACGGTTCTAATGAATAGTGCAACTGTCACTTGTACTAATTTTTCTAAGACTCCCCAATATTTATAAACTAAAATCTTGTTCTATTAAGTGCAGTACTACATTTTAGAAGAAAAGTACACTGTAAAAAGGGCAGTCGCTATCCTGTAAATAGTCAAGTAAATCATCTAACTGGCTTCATGGTAACCCCCGCTTCTTTTCAATACTCCACAATTTTTATTTAATTTTAATGGAAAAGCATAGAAAAATACAGTATAAACACTGTAAAAAAGATAAGCGTCTTCTACAAAATATCTACACTTGTTCTGTACTTCTTTCGTTTATAACTAAAAAGTTTCTCTACACTTTATATCCACATCTTGGTTCACAATATATCCTGATATCAGGTTTATTTAATTTCACATCCAATATTTAGTTAGAAATATGACAGATTACGTCAATAGCTCTGTTGGTTACGTTATTAGACTATCAGTGAGACGACCTGAGTTCTATCTCTGGCTCCCACCGACTTTTTGTATTATTTCGTAGATACCAGCATCGTTTGTTCATTCACTGTTATTTTAAAAGAAACTTCCGTTCATCACTTGAAAGTACACATTACGCCGAGGTGATTAACACTTTCCTCCTTGTAGGTGTGCAGAAGTTGTACTAAAATGTTCAAGAAGTTGCACTATGTATTACTTGTTATAGTAAAGAAAAGGCTGTTTCAGACATACTTTAGCCATCTTTATTACAAATTTTGACTTTGCTCTTGGAACAATGTTACAAGAGAAAAAACTATTCAGTTCGGGAGAAAGACCTTGGATAAAAAGTTGAAAAGCTCATAATTAACATTGCTATCACAAAATGGAGTAGGCCTACAAGCTATTTATTGTTGTTCTCTGATCAGGTTTAGAAACAGCTAGAATCTCCCGCTAATATCACACCTCTGGTTTGGGGTCCAAAATTTGTCGGATCCTGTTTCCCACTTCCTCCATCCTATTGAATTGTCTTCATTTAAGGATATACACATTAGAGTGGAGAAGTGAAATACCAGAGATGTACAGCGGGTGTGGTAACAGCTCAGTTCTTTTCAACAGTTGAAAAAATTGGCGGGCTACTCTAGACATATATCTTGGTGCGTTGTTCACATGGAGCAAGGCTTTTTTTCCTTTTGTTCAGTGCTTCATAGTTTAGTTTCCCGCTGTAAATTGATCTGTAAAGAGTTGACTGTCTGTGATTCGACCATCAAACAGTACTTTCTAATGCACTAGGACATTCACATTCTACCAAATGTTGGGTTTACCTTTTACTTAAGCAACATTTTCTGAACTAACACCTCTGAAGTCTGGCCTGGTATTGGGGTATTACAGAAATACTCGTTTTTCATCTACGTTTGTCACCAGAACCGTATGTCACGTGCATTATCTAAGTACGTCAACAAAGTGTTAATCACTTCCGAGGTTGTTCGGTTATCAGCTCACGGAGTCCTATTTGAACGTCTAAACGTGAAACCTAGACCATGAAGATGACGAACTATACTGGACTGTAAATTTGCAACTTGTGTGAACTCTTCCCGGATATGTATTGAGAGGTTGTGTTGTAAAGCGTTGAGTACGGCCTCACTGTTAGTGGTCAAAGCTTGGTCTGACCTCAACCTTTCTTCCACGCTTGTACACCGCCAGATCCAAAACACATATAATTTGCGCGCTGCGAGTGAGTGATCTGTTCCTTGTTCACCCAACGCCAAAAACTTACCTGGTTGCATCAGGTGTACTAAGCCCTGTTTAAAACAATGTCGCAAGAACACTCTGATATCACGTTTGTTCAAAATCTTCTGGTTCGCCGTGAACCATCTACCAGTTCTCACAGTGGCACATTGGTAAGATGCCCATCTACCCTATGAAATCTACGCACTAAACCTATTTGTAGAGTTACAAGCTCGAAGGGTATATTACACCCCCTACTTAACCTTGAAAAACGCCACGAAGCTATGAATAACGTTGTAGATTAAAAATAACTGAAGCCGGATATTTAATAGTAATTTTTTTATATATAATTTATTTATTTACATTATCATACGTTTATTTTTTAAAGTAAACTTAGGATATACGAGTACAATACAGAACAAAATATGTATCTGTATTTTCATTGGTAAGGTTCCTTTCTGTGTTGCCCGAAGAAAATTCATATTTCCCATAAGGTTTATGAACAGTACAGATTTTTGTTCACCGGGAAAATGTGACATTGTTTTCTTTCGTGTAGCGAGAGGGTTTGAAAGTAAAAAAGAAAACAAGCCCTCCAGAAGAAAAAGGGGGTCGAGAGGAATAAATTGGTTTTCGTTCCTGCTTCCTCGCACGGTGGGGCCAAATCGGTGAGACGAGACCTATTTCATTCGGGTCCAACTAATTGGACGAGCATAATATCAAGCCGCCCGAGAAACACATGAATACAAACGACATTTATCGGAAACCTCCAGTATTCTACGACGAAACTATGTTACGCATAAAAAGCAAGCAAGCTGTCAGGTTTTCTTTCGGAGCGCCAACACAGCTAGCTTCTCCAGAGTGTGAGTTGAACGATTTCGAACGATTGTTCCTCCTTGCAACAGCAGCTCCCTTGGCGGGAGTTTTCCTTCTGGTGAAACTCTTTTTCCTCAAGTAACGAAAGTCACTGTTTTTTTTACACGGGTGAGATTTTTTTATTTTACGTGTTTGTTTCCGTTTTTCTTTTCTTTTGGAAATATACAAGGACCAGGATGATATCTGCTTCGTTGTCTAAAGTATCTGGTCTTTCTACCGTTCTGATACAAGGACGCCTTCATTTCCCAAATGCTAACATGTGTGACAGCATATGTAAATATGTTCCAAAGCAATTTACCACCAAAGAACAGAATTCTTGTTTACTGTATACTGTAAAATACAATACACTTAAAGTATTTCTGACACCTTTTTTTAAAAAACATTATTACAGAATATTTCGTAGCTCTGTGCTCTAGAATTAAAAAAAAAAGAATGTCTACAAGAAGTGGAGAGATGTACAGTCACGGCCCAAAGTTCGTACCCAGTCGTAAAATTTCTTCTCCAAATAACTTTTGAGTGGATTTGAATACAGTTTCTTTGTATCGTACAGAAAATAAGAAAATCATAGTCTCTTTTTAACTTACAGGAAACCGTATTCAAATCGGTCAATTCATTCTAAGGTTAAACGGAGAAGCAATTTTACCACTGGGTACAAACTTTTGGCGCGGACTGTACAAGTTTTATCAAGCTGAATTTTGATAGCTTCTTGTGTACTTAGTTTTTAGTGGTCAGTTGACCCAAATCTTTTTTAAAGTTCACTTTATCCGTCTGTCTGTCTGTAGCCTCTGATTGCGCCTCAATTAAAGTAGATAGAAAGAAACTGACTTCAGATTTCGATTCACTGCTCTTCATTTATCCAGTCGCTTTTATTCGGTGAGGCTAAAACATTATTTTATGGTATTCTTTTACTATATGCACTCAAGTTGTTACTCACGGTAGCGCTTAAATGAAAGCACATATATCGAGAGAGAAACTGACTTCAGAATTTTGGTTTAGAAAAAACTCTATTTTACTTGCTGCTTTGAATCTAGTGAGGTTACGGTATTTATGTAGTATATGCACTCAGTTATTAACGTAGGTTAGTGTCTGAACGATACTAAGTAGGCAGAAACTGACTTCATATTTGGGTTCAGCGATGTTGATTTATTCTACCGCTTTCAATTTTGTGACGTCACAATCTCTCTAAAAACTCAAAAAGAAACAATTATCGCTGCTTTATCCACATTTTACGGTTGATTTTGGTATAAGCAAAGTTTGTAGTGTTGGGGACAATATTTGAGTGAATAGTATGGCTAAACGTACCATATGAGAAGTGTAGACAAGGAAAAATCTTGTGATAGAATGAACAATTTTCGTGATTTGGAAGTTCTGAATACGACGGTTTTTGGAGGAAACAAAGTTGTTAGAATCAGAAGATTTTGATGGAAAATGTAGAATTTCACACCACAGTTTGAAATGTGTATAAAAAACAAATGTTTGTTTAATCACGCGCCTTATATACAGGAAGAAGAAATTAAAAATTACTGAGCAATTATTTCCGATAATTTGTGTCATTATGGCAACACTGTCCATTGATAGGAGCAATGTTGATTGTGGACCATACTCCAACTTTCGCTAGTGAAAACATGATTTTATCTAGTAGCCTCTGAAAGTATTCAATACAAATTTTGGAGGACTGGGAACTTCAAAAGTGTGGGAAACACTGGTGTATAGGAAAACTAGAATGAATTCTTTAAATAGAGAAATCTAACCAAGTTAAAATAACCTGTCAGCTTTGAATCACCATATTAAATTCCGGCTCAAAAATCACGCCCGTCTCTGGGGAGTATCCGTGAGGTCACCACAGAGAGTGGGTAAACATGTTACTGTTTTTGTGTTGAACGTGATGTTTACTGTTTGCATTGCATATAATGAAAAAAAATCTAACCTGAATTTACCTAATCAAACCTATTTCCGTGAAGTATGTAAAATATTGAATATACTTATAATAAGAAAAATATAACCTAACCTATTTCTGTGAATTCTGTAAAAACGTTGAAAATGGAGCAATTATTCATAAGTACTGGGAGAAAACATTTATGCTAGTGGGAAAAGGTGGGGAAAAAATACACGTGACCCGGAATCGAACCCCAACCTCCCAACCAGTGATCCAATTCTCTGTTTACTAGTTCAGCTGCTGACCTTCCGGACAATGTTTGAGAAATTATCGGTTCATAACGTACGTGAATAGAACGCTGTTACTACGTCAGGAGAAGGACCAGATAAATCTAAGTTACTGAACTTAAATCTGTAATCTGTTTCTCTTTTTATCTGCTTCGCTAGAAACGCTAAAAATAAAATTTGAGTAATCATCGCAAATTTGTGCAAAATACTACACGTGTTCTCCAATTCCACCAACACTTAAAACAACTAAAATTAAGAAGTATTGCAACTTAAAGAAGAAACATATAATCATAAATTTAATACTATTGGTTGTGTTAAAATACTTAAATACTAGCACATTATCAAAAAGTTACTAATAAGAAGATATAAATAAAAGGAGACTACCATCTACTGGATATTCTCAGCATAAATTACGTCCTTCCTAAAAAAAAAAAAAACTTTAAAAATACCGAAAAGAGATTTATGTCATTTCGGAGTACTTAAGTGTAACTACAATGATAAATATTACACACAAGTGGGACTTGTGATTCCGAAGAATTATTATTAAAAAGAATCGGCGCCGCGCGCTCTTCCTGTCTTTTAAAATTCCCAACGGAGGAAGAGAGGGAAAAAAAGTATCCAACATGCAGTATGTAATAAGGAAGGGTAAGCAAAGTTATTTGAAATTCCCTCATTCGTATCTTCTGTTTTCCCTTCCCCCTCATCTCTTCTTTTCCGCTTTGGATCTCCTACTATTACAAAACGCATGGCACACAAGAACACACAAGAAAGGAAAATGTTCAAAGAGGGGGAAGCAAAGAGACGTAGAAAAAAAGCGAAAAACCCAGGGATCCCTAGGAGATCTTAATTTTTGCTCCACGGAGTATGAATTATGTTATTGACTGCGCTTATAATTCCTCGCCCTTTACGCGTTTAATGTACTTGAACGCTTGCATCTTAGGACATAGATTATTTTCCAACTAGGCACACGGATGCCGCAGACTAGTGTGAGAGTTTGTATTTCCCTTGGAACAAGCCGCGTGCATAATGTACAAAGAATGCTTCCAGGTTCTTCTGTCTTGTGCGTTCTCTCTCAACGTTTTTGTCACTTTATCTCTTTCTTGTTCTTTTTCCTATCTGTTCCCTTGTTTCAGTATCCTTTCTTCTTAATATTTCTTCTTCAATTTATTATTCTTTGTGTTTTTAGCAAATATATTTCATAGTGATAGTAGCTGATATGCCCACCCGTTTGTTGCGGCAACTAATGAAACAATAACATCCTTCTTTTACGAAACCCCCAAACACCAAGGGCGCCAATTTCTGTGTAACTTTGGGGGGCATTCAGATATGTGTTTTGTTGCCAGATAAGGGTTTAAGAAGGCACATATGATGATCTTGATACAAATTTAATTCAGATTTTGCCAAATTCAGCTATTACAGAATTTAACTATACTTGTATAACATTAAAGAAATCACTAAATCATATTATGTTCTAACTTATAAGAACAAAGTTTCTGCTGTTACTAGAAAATAAACTTAGGAAATATCAGAAACTAATGTTAGTCTATGCAGAATAATTACTCAGATTTTCAAATGTGGTTCTTCTTCTGTCCGGCTCACCCTTCCTCGCGCTACTGCTTTATTGGACAAATATTGTTTTTCTTCTTTTAATACTCGGTTCTCGATCTTGACAGAGATGATTAAAGAAGCTTCTGTCTCACCTACAGTAAGAAAAAAACATTTTGACTAGTTCATCAAAGAGGAAAAACAGACTGTATCACACGCAAAACGTGGCCTATTTCGAAATCTCTTGCCCTTTTATGATTTGGACATCTTACATAGTTAGATAAAATTGCTATAGAAATAACTACTCAACTATGTAAATCCATCGCAAGAAAGAAAGTATTTGGACAACCCCATGCTATTCTCGAAAGAAGTATTCTAAGTATCCTTTTGTGTACATGAGCATTCTTCGTGATGTATTGAAGCAATCCACACCGTGTCAGGCATAAAGAAGCAGTATGGGGAACCAAGTAAGTAGAACAACATTGGAACTACTCACTTAAATTTCAAATTCCACCAAGAAGCCGTAGCTCAGTGGTAGAGTGTTGGCGTAGCTTTCCGCCAGTCACACCAGGCAAATGATGGCACCTTCAACTTAGGCTCTGGCTGACACCTTCCAGAATCCTTTGCCATTCACTATCCCGGCTTGAGCCGTAAATGCCTAAAGGTCATAAATAAAATTCATCAACTTAATTTCAAATTACGTGCAGAAGATACTGAGACATAGCCAAGCTTGTTGGAAAGCCACGCTCTACTGTTCGATACATCATAAAGAAACACAAAACAGAGCAATTATTGGGGATCCGTTGTAGTAAACCAAGGAAACTAACTAACCGGAATGAAACATACATTCTTCATTCTGCTAACAAAACTCAAAGAATTAGTGCTAAAAATTTGGCTACTTCACTTGCCTAGGATTGCAAGTTAATGTTACAGATGTGTACAAAATAATTGGGATTCAAAAGATATGTAGCCAGAAACAAAGCATACATATCAGACGAAAGCAGAAGAAGAAGTTATAATTTTCCAAGAAATATCAATATGAGTGCCTGGAAATTTGGATTTTTTTTTCTAGGATGGGAAGAAGATAAACTTGTATTGTAGTGATGGATATCAGGACGTGTGGCGGAAGAAGAATGAAGCTTTCAGAAAGCAGAACATTGCTTCAACTTATAAAAATGTTGGAAGGTCTGTTACGATTTAGGGTTGTGTAATTACTTATTGAGTGGCCAGTATTCATACCCTGGATACACATCTAAATCGCATTTTCTTTTAAATGAATTTCGGATTGTTTGTGGTGTAACATTGACTTACATATCCTAGGCGTATGAAGTATGCAACTCTTTAGCACTAATTCTTTGAGTTTTGTTCACAGGATGAACAATATAGGTTTCATTCCGGGCAGTTAATTTTCTTGGTTGGCCAGAACTGATTTTATTCCGCAATAATTGCTCTGTTTAGTGTTTCTTTATGATGTATCCAACGATAAAGCATGACTTTCAAACAAGCTTGGCTTGCCTGACGCGGTGTGGATTGCTTCAATACACTACGTAGACTGCTCTTGTACACCAAAGGATACCTAGAACATTTCTTTCGAGAGTAGGATTGGGTTGTCCAAATAAGTTTTTTGCGATGAATTTACGTAGTCGTCACTCTTTCGTTGCCTGTTACCTTACAGGTATATCGAGTTGTAGTTATTTCTATAGTATTCTATCTAAGGCATCCAAATTATCATAAAAGGGAAAGAGATATCGAAATGGGCCATGCCCCGCCATGCTTTACGTGTGATACAGTCTGATTTTCCTCTTTGCTGAACTTATCCAAATACTTTTTTTAACCGCTGTATATAGTTTCCCTATATATATATGCTGTATTAGAAACTCAAAATTCCGGTATTAACGGTAATCAATAATTGCATCCAAATAGCAATTTGAAGGATATATTTCCAAGTGCAAGTCTACTCCTAACTTTTGTGTGAGGTCTTCTTGTCTCTTATTTCTCTTGTACATTTTTCTTTTTCTTAAATTATGTTTGCATATGACAAAATCACGATTAATAATCCTTAAACGACAGAAAATGATGTTTTTATTTTTTCTTTCTTCTCTTTTCCTTTCTTCTTTGCTACTAAATGGTCTTTATTGATTTTATGCACGAAACTCCAGAAACAACACCAGCAATGCACGAATTAACTCCTCTATCTAGGGGAGGGGTATTATACGTGATGTAATTTATAAAAGTACTGTAGCACACAAGTCTCAGGGAGGTTTTGTTTAATGAAATAGATTTGTTAATGGGAGAAAACCTTAATAGAAAGGAGAAAAGAATGACCATGTACTGTAGAAATAGGAGAACCGACTTCAAGTCATCATTTAGGCCTCCATTGGGGGCCCACTTCAACCTTGGGGGGCCCTGGCCACCAAAGTCCCCGGGATCGGCGCCCTTGCCAAACACAGGCGTTGTTTTGGGTCACTATTATCAAAGGAATTGTAACCGAAGGGGGTGTGAAGAAAATTTTATTTGTGGAGTGGTTCCTAAACTTGATCCCAGTAACATGCCGAGTGTAAGTACTCAAATATAACATTAACTAACTTTATGGCTTATGGAACTCGCAAGTTCATCGCCGCAGTAACAAACGTTCGACACTGAATTCTATCCTGGGCAATATCAAGGCAGTTTTCATCACGGACACCTACTTCTCGAAGATCTCTTCTAATATTGTCCTCCTAACGACG
>JAGDQP010029147.1:6064-21831 GCA_022664845.1 Lepisma saccharinum
TATATTGATAGTGATAATGGTTATATTGATAGTGATAATGGTTATATAGATAGTGATAATGGTTATATTGATAGTGATAATGGTTATATTGACGCATTCCAATCTGAATACTCAACCTGTTAACACCCTTAACTACGGAAACACATTTTGTGTGAGCATTCATGACAACGACTTTTCGTACCCAGCCCCCGTGGTCGTGCTTACTGATTTCGGATTAACACAGGGAAGGCGCGTTACTTTCCTTTCCTGGTCCTGGAGGAGTAGCCTACTGAGGGATGAACATACTCTCTCAGACTTGCGAGGGGTTTAAGCCACCACTAGTTGTGGTCCATAAATGTGATGATGACGATGAATGAATCGCGGGTGACCTTCTATAATTTGAGCACAACAACATAAGAACGGGACCTACAGTTTAAAATGGACAGCCAACCCCTCAGGGTATCGAATCCAGAACCCTGTGATTGTAAGACAGGGCATTACCTCTCACCCACTGGAAACTAAAACGCATTTCACGTTAATTCAGTATAGCAATTTCCTTTTCTGCTTTTTCCTCACATGTGTTAAGGCGCTTTCTCACATTTGTAACTCAGATGGCTGCTCAAAAATGTGTTTATTTATTTACAATCTTTCTTAAAGTTTTATTTGTTGACTCAGTGCTCTGCGGCGAGACTGTGTAACAAACCATTACTAACGCCAATTTCGTGAGACTTGACCTGTTGCAAGTTGTGTGTGTGATGTGAAGCCATTTCCATGCAGCTCCGTACGTATACAACGGAAGCACTGATGATGGTCGTGACGTTCTTTCGCTGTGATTTCCTTGTACTATCACGTCGCGTTGTCGTGCACTTATTCTTTCATTCACGTGCGTTTGAATAGTATGAACTGCTTTCACTTTCAAGACATTCCACCACAGAGACCACCCTGCAGAACATTCCAGTTGTCATGTGATTGTAAAAGTGATTTAAGGTTTTGTAGAACAATACAATAAAATTCTTTACACTTTAAATTCAGAAGAGCGGAATTCCTCTTGAATTGAGCTGAATATTTCCTCTTACGAGAGCGGAAAAAGGGACCACTCTTTTAGAGCGGAATTTTATAGATAGGAATCTTTTTTAGATTAATTTTTCATCTTTTGAATTTGAAAACAACGAAATAAAATGTCGAAAATGTAAAATAATAATAATAAATAAATAAAAAATATAAATAAATAAAAAATGCAAAAGCGAGTATTTATTCATAACAGGTAAGAAAGAAAAGTAATGTACTTATGAATAAAAAGAGAAAATAAAGCTTACCTCGGTGAGGATTGAACCCACCACCTCCGGGGAACTGCGAGAGAACGCTTTCGAAAGTTCCATCAGGTACTTGAGAACACCATTTTAAGATTTCTTGTTTGGGATAGATCTAATGTTGTAACTACTTAGTGCCTCTAGTAACAATGTTAGATTATTCGGACAATAGTACTCGCTCTCCTAAAAAAATAACTTTTTTTTACACCTATTGTAAAATTTGCGTCATTGGACATGGACCCTTTTTAAAAATAAGCTCCTTAATTATTAATGGTAGATTTATTGAAACTTTAGCTCTATTGGGTTATTAAACTATAACATCAGCAGCCAGGTTAAACCCTGGTTTGTCTTTTATCCACGTTCAAGGTTGGAGAAGAAATATCACTGTACAATCTCGGTATTCGACCCAAGGAAAGAAAGCTTTATCTGTCAGAAGTACCTGGCTGGAGCCGCTGTGGTTCAATGATAGAGCACTCACCTGTGGTGCTTGGGGTCCTCGGTTCGACCTATGTAGGTTTGTGGTGGACAAACACCGTGTGCTTGAGTTTTCTCGCGGTTCTCCCGTTTCCTCCCACATTCTTCATTCCACCAATTCTTCCATAATCATCCATCCGACCTGAGCCAAAGTTGCCTAAAGGCCTTTTTAAATATTACAAAAATGAAGTATCTGACCAAATAAATTACAACAAGACAAAACTGGTAAATTGCTGAAATAGTGTTTGCTCAAATCAGGCTCATGTCAACTAATAATTTTTAATAACTGTTCATCAAAGTTTATAATAATGAGGTTTGCAAGTGAAATGAAACAACATGTTAGATTCATGGATTCGATAGAGCTACTACATGTCTTTGTTTTATTAATATGTTCAGCAAGTTTCATCCTTCTTTGAGCTTTCCGGGCTGGAAAAGACTTGTAATAACCAGCGGAAGAATATTATTGATGATTATGACATCCATATGCCACAATTATCTAAGAAGTAAGGCAGTCCAATAACTAATACATAGCACATGTATGTTAGAATTAGGAATCTAGGCAAGAAAAATTACAACTTGCCACTCAAATTTCTGTACCATGACCTATGTACTTTGCTCTGAATTGTCTGAAAGACAATTGTATTCTAGAAAACTGTCTTGTACAGACCGGATGGACGTATTTCACACTGTTCCGTTTTAGCACGACGAAAAATCGATACACAATGCCCTCTCTCGTCTCTCTCTGAAGGTTGGTAGGTGCCTGCGCAAGTCATTACGCTTTTCTTTCCTCTCTCGCAAGCTTTTTTTTTTTTACATCTTCTTTCATTCCCTACAGTATGTGAACTTCAAGGCTATTTCATAATTCGCATGTAACGAGTGCGAGATGATTTTATTCAAGCTGTGAAAAATTAACAACTGTCGGTTTGTAGGTTTCTGGATTATATTTGTATCGATAGCGAAAAAAGAAAAGAAATGCCGGTCAATTGTTTTAAGTCACATCACGGAAAAGTACGACAGCCTTTTCATTCAAGAAGTATAAATGAAATATACGTTCCGGGTGTAAGTCGTTCTAAAACATTTTACACGCACCATACTTCTTGTTAAATGTTTTCCAAAGCTTCAGGTTTAATAGCTTTTCTTGTCGCATGCTTTAAATTGTAGGACTGCAACCTTATAGAACAGTAATTCATTTGCTTATCAATATCCTTGGGCAAACTGTGCACACGAATTTGTGATACCAAAACGAGGTAAAGTTCGTTCATTTAAACGTGGCCCAGCTCTACGGACAGACTGGGAACCAAAGGGCCCACCCATTGGCAATGTAAGGGCCCTCGTGGTATTGGGAGTTGTGGTGCATGAGCCCAAAAAACATCTTTCAAAGGCCTTCAATAACCTTTATGGTAGTGAGTTCAAAAAAAAAAAAGAACTGGCCAGAACCCTTAGAATACTGATCAGGTCGCAAAATACAAATTATTAAGTAAATATAGTGCCCTAGAAGATTGTGAATTTATTAAAGCAATGTGCACTTACTATTAAAACTGACATGGCCCCTTCTAGCGGTTCATGAGAGCCCTACATACACTAGGCCTGCTCAGATTACAACTTGACTACTTGAGCCCTGTCTTTATGTTGGTGATAACAAGTCTTGTGTGTCAAAATTTCTAATTTAGGAACACATTCAAGACCGTAACGCTACGCTGCCAGTAGTACCAAAAGTGGATTCGATTAACTGGTATTTTTCATTGGGTAACATTCAGCTTCCAAGACAAAAGAGCCAGCAGAGGGCTCAACCGAGAAGTCCCGGGTTCCCGGTCGGGCCAGTCCCGCTCCTACCCAGTTCCACTTCAATACAGGATTTCCAACTCGGAGCAGAAAGTAGATAGATCCCTTCCACTAAAGAATAAAATAAGTATTTCGCGAAAAATCAGAAACGATACGTTAAAATAAAATTTTGTTTTCGGAAGTTTATTTATATCAATACGGTGCATTAGAAATTAAACTTTGTGGTCAACGAGGATTCAGTGTTGCCAACCTGATATAAAGTTTAATTATTTCAAATCGTATTGCGTCGGTTATTGGATATTTGTTATCCAACAGTGAAGATAAACATAATACGTAAAGAAGAGAACTGAGTGTTGCAAACTCTGAAAAATACACGAGGTGAATGTTCCACATTTAACCTGATACAACATTCACAGTTTGCAACACTGGTTCTGTGCTTCATATGATATTTATCATCACTATTGGATACCAAATTTACAGTAAACAGTCTTAGTGCAATTTGAAAACTGAAACTTTATATAAATTTTAAAACACTGTAAGCACGATGATATAAAATTTTAACTCCCAATACCTACCGTTAATAATACAAATCAACTCCCAAAAACTAAATTTTATTTTGGTTCGTCTTTGCTGGTTTATAGCGAAATATTAATTTTATTTATAATTGGAACAGGTCTACTTTCTGCTTTAAGTTGGAAACCCTGTATCACGAAAGTGAAATGGAGCTGGTCCCTTGTTTCTATGAACTTCCCTCGTTTTGGAGTCAGAAATTCGTCTGTGAAGTTTATCCTGATATATGATATACCCTGTACATAGGTCGTAAAAAAGAATTCGACCGATAATAAGCTTGAGGATATCTACAATTTAAAGCAAGCAAGAAATAAAAAACTTAATAAACATGAGGTCAAAAGTGCATCATTTTCCAGATAGCAATTTGACCTTGAATGTCAGAATTATTGAAAAATTTCGTATCAAGATTGCGATTAAACAAGGTGATAAAAAGCCAATAATAATAATAATATTTACTCTATGGTTTACGGAACTTGCAAGTTCATCGCCGTAGTAACAAACGTTCGGATTCTATCCTGAGCAAGATCAAGGCAGTTTTCATCACGAAACCTGCTTCTCGAAGATCCCTTGTAGAATTATCCTCCCAACGTCGCCTCGGTTTTCCTAACGGTCTCTTTCCCTCCGGTGTACCAACCACGATGGAATATAATATTCGTTTCCCCCAAACTATTTGGCAAAACTTTTGCAGTGCATCTTACCACATACTAAGGGATGCTGAAGACAGCGACCAGAGCCTTAGTTAAGACACCATCTCGACATTCGTCTCGTAAAATTGAGGAACGCCTTGGGTAAACCTGTCAGGATGGTGTCTTAATCTTATTTTCATACTTTTTTAACGTTGTTTTGTTTTTAATTTTTGCCCTGAATCCTTAATTTGTTTTCCAATCTTAAGTGTGTCTGATATGGAACATCACAGAGAAGTCAAACAAAACATACTGATGTGATACCAAGATCAAAACAAGCCAATCAAAAAGGCGTGGTGAAGCATAAAGAAATCAATAGACACAAGAAACCTGAAACAGCCACGTATACGCATACGCATCATTATCTGTAATTTTACCCTCTACACACGCGATTGGAGAAACACATTTGAGTTTGAACGATTTTCATTAATTTTACTCACATTTCTTCGAGTTTTAATATATTTGACTTTTAAACTTCACGGGGGGTGGGGCAAATCAGCTATCATTTTGTTTATGACTGACTATAACTTTTCGTTTCATATTTCCTGCCATCGAATAGCCTTTTCATCTTCTAACTAATGACGTTTAATTTGCTTCAATTATCAGTTATTATCGCCTACGTCTTTAAAATGTGAACAGGCAGTTCCGCCTCCGCCTCTGCTGTACATACACGTCCCTCGCACGTAATTAGTTACTTTGGACCTCGTAATGCTCTTGTCATGAAAACACAACGCTTTTACCTTTTTTGTTTTATATGGGTAGGAAACTAGATTCTGTTTTATTTTAAAATATCCAGCCTCTACAGTAGGCATAGGATCTTTCAGATGACAATCGATATTATGTAGGCTATTACCATATACAAGGAAGTTTGTAGATAGACTACTTAGGGTTCGTCCCCTAAATTTTGAAGATCCTCTTAATTTTGCAAGCGTCCTGCCTTCTTAATGACCTACCGCCGCTGTATGACGAAGCCAGTTTATACACCTTCCCCCATTAAAGTGCTGGATGAGCTCTTGTGATGGAAGAAGCTAATCCAATGAGAAGTGCCTCCATTTTTACCGTCACCAGATAAAAAAAATGGCCGGATTAATGTTATCGACAAACTTCAATCTGAAGTCAGTTTCTATCCAGCTGTTTCCATTCAATCATTAGCCTGAGGCTTTAAAATGGAAGAAAACAATCTAATGTAAAGGACCTGCCACCAAATTAAAGAAGAAACAAACGGCCTGATAATTCGAGGTCATTAAACTCAAGTCTGAAAACAGGTTCTCTCTTGCTGCTTTGGTTAAGATGCAAGCCTTGGTTACAGGAATTTTGTCAGACACCCCTCCCCAGTGTAGAGTATCACCCATCGAAACTCTTGGGTACCCAGAATTTTAAAATTTTCTCCGGTTAAAAGCGATAAAAACTGCAAAATTCTACTTACACCCTTCCAATTTTGTCTTAAATACTCCCCGAAACTGAAAATCCAGGCCGAATCTCTGGATAAGCGGATAGTCGATCAGCCGGACATAACAAAATTAATAGAGGACTATTTTTTTTAGCGGTGGTTGGAGGGAGCTGTACAAAAGCACACATCCCTGAGTCCAAAATCAAACTACCCTGTGAAAGTTATCATTACAATGTCAAACGACTACAATTGTCCTTTTCTTTAAGTTATTGCTTAACTCTTCCTACGTGTCCCGCCCTTTCCTTGGGAAAACCGTGTGTCACTAATTTTCAAGCTGCCGGAAAGACCAACAGAAACATCTTCACATAAATATTAAGATTGTCAACAAGCACAAAGAACTTTCGCACACATAGTCTAAGTGCTCTTGTGGGAGTGAAGCTAATTATGCCATTGTTGAACTCACTTTCTCTCTCTCTTTCTAGTGCAACATCTTCAGCATCAGTGAATTAGAAGTAAATTAGCGAAGATGGACGTTAGAATCACTCTTTGTTCATAAATTATACAATATGACTAAATTACTTTGCGGAAAGCTATTGTTATCACTTAACTGGAGTTGTTCTCAGAACACAAAAGCTCATCCAGCATATATTCTTTTAAAAAAGTTGCACTTCTTTTACATTTTACAAGAATCTTTGGTACACGCGGATTCATAGAAAATGCCGATGTATAATGTTTGTAAGTCTAGAAAATAAGATAACCAACTAAGCTACGAAAAATATAGTAAAATCGAAATAACTCCGGACTACCGTAAAGAGGTTCGAAGAGAAAATGACTGATCCGGAGTTTTACCATGGACATGTTGAGATTAACCGTAAATTTCTGACGATTAACGCTTTTCCATGCCTTTATTGCAATTTCGATCTCGATCTCGCTAAGATTGGGCATTCACGGTTTTACGGTGTAGATTTCAAATTCATCTCTTTGTTCACTGGTGTGTACAGTACGTTAGGAAGCTTGTAATAACTTTCTTACATATCGAGACTTTTTATTGCATCCACTTGATCTGCACGTTCAATTTTTTAACCATTCCTAGCCTCAGTCGGTATTCTTTTCTTTAGAATACCTCTTATGTAATTTGCCTTAGCGTTTTCCTCTGTGTCCTCACTTTTCTGTGTAAAATATTTTCGCTATTTGTTTCTAAACCGGGGTTACGTTTCGCGTTACTGTAGTGGTTTGGATTTGCTTCGATTCTATTGCTTTAGCCATCGCTGCCTTACTTGTTTTCGTTCATTATAAAGTTTAAGGCATTCTTCATCTAGCCAAAGTTTGGTTTTCTGCCTTTTCTTTTTACTTACATGTTCTTTCGCTGCGCCATCAATGTGTCACGAATTGTCTCCTACTTCTTATTCACATCGCTTTCAATATTAATATCATTACTCAAGTGATTTCGAATTTATTTGACATGTGGAATTGGTAATGTGCTTTTACTCTCTGATTATCTAATGATTTAGCTTCGAATTTCAGTTGTTTTGATCCTTTCCTTTTCCTGTTTGCAACGCAGAGCTTTTTTCTAACTTTTGTGATCACTAACTGATGATCAATGACACCTTCCCCTTCTCTGTACGATCTAACATCCATTTTGTTGGTGTGACTTCGTCTAATCGTTTAAGTACGGAACTTTGATTCCGTACCTACATTCGCTTTGAAATTCCTCAACAAAATTTCCGTGTTCTACTCCGGTCTAGTGTTTGTTATTATCATCAGTGTCTTCACTCGGAGCATGCACAATTGGACATTAATAATAATAATAATAAAAAAAGGTGCTGCACCATTGAGCACGTATCGTAACGGTGGATAGTCTTTTGTTCATGAACTCGCTCTTATAAATGTTAAGCCACATTCGGATTGGTCCTCCTATTACAAAAAGTCTCTTAAGAAAAAGAGAAATTTATATTGAATAATTTCTATGGCACAACTATTAAGTACATAATTTTTTAAGTGTTTCGTAAGAGCTTGCAATGCATAGTTGCACTCATGCGACACTTAAACTGAAAAATAATTAAAATGTTATAATGCCTCAGAGGACAAGGGACAATTATGTGCAAGGAAGTGGCAGGAAGAGATGGAGAAAGTACTTCCATGAAGTATAGAAAGCAGATTCCGGTAGCAAAAAAAAAAAAAAGTTCCTGTCAGTGTTGCAAATTTCCAAGACCGTAAAATTCCGGCTTTCACCAAAACAAACATTTAATTTTCTTAAAGTAATGTACAACGGAAAGTAAATCGAGTTAGTCTGAAATAAACAAAATTAAGGCCGATCCGATGAAAACGTAGCGACATCTGAATAGTAAAACTACCGGAAATCTTTAAAATGCAGAACACTAATCACATGAAAAGGTCCTGCCAGAGCAATGGGATGACATGATTCTTGGCTTGTCAAATAGTTAGCGTATGAGAAGTTCATACAGTGTCGTATCGCAATAGGGAACCTCTTCTAGGGAGGTTCTCGATCTGTAAGCGAACAGGGAATTTTTGTTAGGAGAGATTTCCAACCTGTAGTTGAGAGGGGAACCTCTGCTGGGAGACGTTGTCTACCCTCTGAGATTCGCAGGCAGGATTCAGATTGCTACTTGATGGGGATCCAGGGACGGTGGTAGTTGTTTCGCCGCCCTGTGCGGTGCCGTCCTTTTAATCCCCCAACCAGTAACTAGCAATGAAATTGTTATATCATAATTATTTAATAGCTGTATAATTAAAATTCGAAGGAAAATTCATTACTTTTCCTTTAAAAAAATATTACGGTACTAAAATTATTAAGACCAATATATGCAAATGTCTGTAGTAATACATATAAAAATACAGTAAAATAAAGTACATATACAGGGTATCACTAAAATAATAGCGCAAATCCCGTTTACATCGTTATGTGTCGAGCTATAACGTCATTTTTGACGATGTCGCTTTAACTTTGAGCGTCTGTAGCTTCTAAACGAAACATGTAGCTTCTTGTTTTTGTTATTTTAATATTACCCTGGTGGTCTAGTGGTCTTTAACTTATGATCGTTGGGTCCCGAGTTCGATTTCCGGCTCTACCAAGGGATTTTTTTCAAAGCGAGAGGGTCTGGAACGGTGTACACCCAGCATCGTGATGCAATTGGGGAGTTGATATGAATAAAATATAGTGGGGATCACAGTTGAGAGCTTCGGCTCTCCTCTCCCAACACGTCTGGTCAGCGTGGGAGAAGTAGACCAATCTCCTCTCTCCGGGAGAGGCCTCATCCTGCAGTGCATTGAATATGGCTGTGCATTATCATTATCATACTCGAGCATGCATATAGTTAAAGTCGTATGAAACTTCTCAGGAGAACAAAAAGCTGTTCATTTTCATTATACGAACGTTAATGACATACGTTATTATTTATGAATATGGCACTATTATTTTTTCTGCTGCATTTCATTGTATGTCGCAGGCCCATAAAAAGAATAAACATTGTTCAGTCATGATTTAGAATTTTAATTTGTGCTATATTTTGTACCAAAACGTGTTTCCAACGCAATTTGTAACATGAACAAAATATGATGACTCAGATATTACAGAACACTAGTTTACTGATCAGCCTATGCCTAATATTCTGTTCTATTTAAATATACTAAAATATAATAAAGTAATAAATACAGTGATTTAACTCGCTTTAATTGGAAGAAACTGTTCTTGCTTTGATACTAGCATATTCCCACCGAGCCGCTGTAGCTCAGTGGTAGAGCGTTGGCGTAGCATTCGGGAGGTCATGGGTTCGATCCCAGCGACCGATCATCCTAACTAATGTTTTTCCAGAGGTTTTCCTCAGTCATACCAGGCAAATGTTTGCAGTACCTTCAATATGGACCCAACTTTAATAAAGTTTAGAAGGCATATTTTAAGATTACTTAAATATCGTAAAGAAAATCAAAATACTCGATGTGATGTTTAAGCTGCTGAAATCTCTACCTTAAAACTGAAGCAATATATACACACCCGACATTAAAGTCCCCTTCTTCGACTAGATACCCGACAAGTTGCCACAAGTACTGTACAAGATAGCTGTAAGGGATGTAACTAGTAGTTTGAAAACTAGAAGTTGTGGGGTAAGGAATGCGCTTATTAACAATATTTACCTGATATATAACGAAATAAGTTAAATTAAGTTCTTAGATTAACATAATTTTAGATTACTGTTAATTTTATTTTCTAGTTTATGACTTGTATAGGAAGATATTTTACTTTTCTTTTTAAAATATTGCCGTCCTGGACAGTTAAGCGGTTCGACCCCCTGACGCCCAAAGTAAATAATAAACTAAGACTGACGCCAGCCTTGTGGGAAACCACTGCTATAAAAAGGAGAGGTTATTTTCCCACACCAAGAGCCCTCGTGATCTCGATAACCATATACCTGAAAACGAAAAGAAAAAAGACAACCCACTTACTTAGACCAAACCAAAAACCAACCAAAAATAAATAACAATAAATAGAACTTCGAACTGAAAGAATAAAAAAAGATTTATTATCAATATATCAAAGTGACAGACCTGCGAGAGGTCATATACAAATAATATATTAATTGCGGCGGTGGTTGCAATTCACATTTTAATATGTTTAGTTACAGAACACAATCTGGAAACTAATACAGTTTTAAAACATTACTATAAACGTAGTACAACTTTTTCAATGCAAAATATCCATAAATATCTCTTTTGAAGTACCGAAGAGCACGTAAGTAGTAATAACATCACGAGCGCCATCTATCAAGCTACTCGACTGGACCGTAACGTATACAAAAAGTCTATATATTGATAACCGCATTACAGTACAATGAAAAATGCTGCCTGTTATATTGGAGAGAGTCATTGGATTCAGACATTCAGAGTCACTGAATTAAAAACGGACCGAAAAAGCAAGACAACTGAACGCAATCATAATGGAAGGGCGTCAAGAAAAAGCGCTTACCCGGGCGTGTCTAGTTTGAATTAACTCTGGCTCCTGAAGCGAAGTTTCGCTGCTTACTGAAACGAAGTAGCCTTCGCTATTTCTTCGGAAAACCATTAGTAAATGATCACTGGATTTTATGTGCAGAACACAATGCATCGTCATAAACGAAGATTCCTTTTGTTCTTTGTTCTTCTGTTACATATTTTTTTATACCCAATTCCCTCTCTCACCCTCCCTCTCTGTCTCTCTGTAGCGTAGAGAATGTAGTATGTGTAATTACAATTATTTTTCAATGTACAGTTTAATAATAATTAATAATTTCCTCAGTTGTGCTTTCGTAGTGTGGAACATACAAAAGCATCGTATGCTATTGTGAAAACTTTTTTTTTTTAATTTTTATGTTTTGTTATGTTTTGAAATGAGTGATATGTAAAACGAACAGATGCTTCAATAAATTGACTGGTAATTGAAAATGCAACATAAACGTATTGATCGCGCGTATATAACTGTCTTTGTGTATATGCGTTAGTTGTTGCTATCTTGTTGCATTGTTTAAAAGTTGCAAGCAGTGAGAACAGACTTGGAAAGAAATATGTAAGACAATGAATCTGAATACCACAGAAAGAGCACGCACCCGCCGTCGTTTCTCAAGACAATCGTCTCGCGATCAGAATTTATCTGTAAATAGACAAAACAAAACCTGATCTAACCTAACCTAACCCATGGTTACTAATCTGACCTAATCTACGAACAAAATGCAAGAAAACATAATTTCAGTGGATAGAGCGTCGAACCCAGTCAACAAACCGACGCTCTATCCACTGAAACACTTAAAACAAAAACATTTCTCGCCCTAAACGGGCTTCACTGATTCAACTGATATTCCTTGATTCACCTGTATAGACTGATAGCCTTAGGACTAAGTTAAAATCACACACACGAACATCTATGCCCAGAACGGGATTCGAACACACGATCTTGGAGTCAATGGACTAGCGCACTAACTCGCTCGACTACCTCGATCGGCATACCACGGAAGGAGTCTGTAACTATTGATTTTAAACCTTTATTTACATAGCATATATTACGTTACAAGCGTACTATGATGGTCCCCACCTATTAAAACTTGCAAGTTGTCAGTGTTGCCAGCCAATAAAATTGAAGTTTTACAAGGGCTTCCACACCATTCAAAGTATCTGCACACCTGTGGATTACAAGCAATTCTACGGAAGTCTATGCGTCAGTGGTTGTTTCTTTCATCCGTTTGCAGTCTATTGTTATTTGTTTGCATTTATCTTCTATATATCAGGGTATTTGTGTGTGTTATTGTTTGAACACTATACAATTCTACACCCCTTGACGGATTCGAACGAAATTTTGCACATACTAGTAGGATCTACAAGGATTAACTACCGCATTAAAGGCGAGGAAGGGGGAAACTGGGTTTAATCAGTTAATAGGCCATTATTGTCAGATATATCCCTGCAGGCTGAGCAACCAACCCTACAATGAAGTCTGCCGGGTTGTCTACCTTCAAGTAGGCAAATATGAAATTCCTTCCTTTCAATTCGTTTGCAAAGGCCATCTTAGTTTTTCGGTTCGACACCCCGCAAGGGTGGGGATAAGGGGGCGAAAAACCTCTAGACCCTGCGCCAACAGGCGGGCAAATCAGCTAATATTCATATAGACCTATTCTTAGACGTGGAGGTCTAATGCAGATAATAGGGCACGAAGCGGAAAAACAACTTAACCCTGGTTAAGCCTCTTTTCCATCCAATTTCTCAATTCATTTTTGAACTAAACGCCATAAGATTATTTCCTTGCTGAAATATGGATAAAATCCTTCTTCTTCTCTTTGGGCAACTGGAAAGTCATGAGTTCATTTTATGGTGGACTGTCGTTAAATTACTTTAAAAAATGAATTTGAACGCAATTCGTTACTCTCTGAATTTGAGACTGAACTGAACTCTAAGATTCCGATCAGTGATGAGGATTAAAAACAAAAAAAACCTGATTATACTCCTACTGGCAAGGGCGACGATCCTGGGGGGTTTGGGGGACCCTGCTCCTCCCCCGCAAGGTTAAAGTCGGGGACCCGAAATGTTAAGTTGAAGTCGATTCCCTTATTTCTGCAGTACATGGTCATTCCTTTTCCCCTTCTACTAATGCGTGTCTCCCTTTGGCAAATCTATTTCATTGATAAATCCCACATCTGAATCCCTCCAAACACACACCTGAATGCCCCCCCCCCAAAGTTACACAGAAATTGGCGCCCCTGCCTTCTTAGTAGGGAAATACCTTTTTTTTTTTTCTGTTTTGCTTGAGTAGTGATTAGCTGGTGAACTACGAAGGAAGGCACTCACAGCTTTTCTTAAAGTGGGATCTGAACCACTCCGTTCAATGGACCTGACTGGCCCACCACGTTTGAATGGTGGACGATATGCACAGAAAACGAGCGTGGTAGTCACTCGGGAACTGAGGGACCATGTGAGAGAGAAGTAGCATCTGTAGTGATGATATATCGAGAAATATTTACTCATTCTGTTTGATGAGAAGAACGATGAATGAAACGATGAATGGTTGACATTCCGAGAACATTAATAAAGAACATAAAAGCAGTCTTCCACGCCACACCACTGGATTTGATGCATGATTCACTGTAGTAATACACGGAGAATAGTGACTGATGAAAGAATTCACAAAATCAGTTTTTTATTGCTTTTAGAACGGAATTTGTTTTGTTTCACTTTCAGGACAAGGGCTCACTATTCTTCGATTTTCGTTTTTGTGCAAAACAGCGGTGAATGAGAAAAGTATTATAGATTGATGATTTCCGGAATCCTAGCCTTTGGTATCATTCATACTTCTGCTGGTTTGGTGTTTGTAAAAGTTACTGGTCGTAATATAACGTAACCATTGTTGTCAACAATACATTGAGTTTAACAATGAACTAAAATACTCTGAGTTTTGACATATTTTAGCCAAATCTTATGTTTATATGTGCAGCTATTTAGTTATCAGCTATAACATTTTATTATTGACAACAATGATTTGATTTTAACGATGGTTAATGACAAAATCGAAAATCTGACATGGCCAAGTGCATCGTTCGTATGTGTTCTCTAATTCTTTAGCACTGTTTGTCCCCCCACCAACCAAGTTGCAACTTTGGTAAAGTAACGAAAACCATTTAAAGTAAACTAACCACTCTTCTACTAGGAGCTACTGTTGTAGGAGCTACTGAACGTGCAACCAGTTTCCCCCTTCTGGAAGCTAGCTTTTAACAATTCTCCGGAAGGAAGGAATAACAGTATCTCGAGTATCCATATGCAGGACACAGATACAGAACAAACTATTAACCCTGAAGACACGAATAAAAGAAGAATTTCTTTGACGGACGGAATGAAAAATGGAAGAATATAATTTGATTTTAACTATCTCGCCTTCTCCCGGCATTAATTCGTGTCTTAGAGAGAGAGAGAGAGAGAGAGAGAGAGAGAGAGCGTGATTAGCTGACGTATTCGTAAATCAATTGCACTTTTATTTTCATAATTCCCTCTCTTGTCTCTCTCTCTCTCTCTCTGTCTGTTCCTCTGGTTTTCTTTGTGTCTTTCTTATCTTGTTCCTTTCTCCGTGTATTTGGTTGAACAGAAACTGTAATAAAATCAAGATGGACTTATGTCATTTCTCTTAATGGATGTAAACTCTTGTATCTTACAACCGAAAGAAAATTCTAATTTTATCTAACCGGTATACTGATTGGAGCAAGAAATAAGTATCCTTGCTGGTATAAAATCGTTGTTCACTTTGAAGTCAGGTTGGTGGCCTACCCTATTGGCGTAACGTCGTTCATAAGTCTGTGGCGAGAAAGCAATGAATTTGCCATTTCCTTACTTCCAGAAACTTTTGAGTGTGGCTGTACATTACATTCCTTATAAATTTAGCTTACCACGCATTCGGAGAAGGAACTATTTGAAAAAAAGAATCTGTAGACATAATACAAAAGAAGTTTGTGCGGGAATAACAAAAATGCGATCATTCTTGGTCCATAATCAATTAATCATATTTAACATTTTTAGTTTTCAACATTAAATAAATGGGGTGTTTTGCTTGCCATCTAACGTTTGAGGTTGAAACAAAATAGTTCTTTTGGTTAACCTTAACTATTAAAGGTGTATTTGATAAAGCAGTTTCGTAGATCTTTTTGAAATTACGATTCGATTCACTGTTGCGTGCCTGAGAGGAATTCAAACCGGAACTTATTAGCTGAAATTAAATATCACAGCTACAGGCTTTTGTTTCTTTTTTCTTTTCTTTTTTTCAGTGGATTACTTACTGCTTCGTCTGTGTAGTTCTCTAGTGGATTACTGTCATTCTATGGCTTTGTACGATATGATTGAATTATGGGAATTTTCCGCGAACTTCCCCGCTAGTATTTCCCATGTTTATCACGTTCTTCTTACTGATTGTGTTTTTTGTTTACCTTCATGCCATTGTGAATTTTTATACATTTGTAAGGATCTTTTTTTCCCTTCCCTCTTTTTGTTTAATTCCCACCCTTCAAACTTACATGGACCGTGAATAAGAATATTTCGTGAGGCATTGTCTACGTTGCA
>JAGDQP010029148.1:2489-14765 GCA_022664845.1 Lepisma saccharinum
AGGATTATTATATAACCGGATACAAGGAGTCCCTTTTAACAACGACATGCTAGCAACGAGAGGCTATTAACAAAGGTAGGACCCTAGATAATTATGCAATGTGTGAATATTGGGAGTGGGGGGATGAAATGTTTGATCCTGTAGGTCCTGTAGTTACAGCGGTTCTAACCTTCTCCCCCTCACTAAATTTTTCCTTATCTTTTGATCTCCCTGAAGCAATCATACATACCTTTTAATCGAATCTCATATTGTAGTCTAAATTGTATTTCTCTCCACTAAGTTTTGTGTCTGGATGGCTCCGATTCTCTCAAATAGTTATTTTGAATAGGTTGAACCAGCTAACACAAAAGCAACAATGAAGTCTCAAACATGAAATTAGACCATTATCGTAAGTATCAGTCACGTGTGGGTTCATTTCAAGGGTAAAAAGAAACACCAGTAACAATAGGTAAAGAAAGAAAAAAGCAGAGCGCAATACATACTGTATTTCCGCAGCTTACTCTCTCATGGAATTTGCAAATTTTCAAATTGAAAAAATAAACTGTTCAATCAATCAATACGGTTAACATTCGTAAAATGTATACGAGCTCACCTTTATTTATGAGTCATGAAACATGGCTATTCTTTTGTTCTATAATTCATTTAAAGGAAAAGGTATTTTCTCGTACTGAATGTTGCTTGTGTTCCAACCACATTTCAGAACAACGGAGAATTTCTCGAATATTAGACTATTTAACTTGACAAGACGAATGTCGCTTATTTAACTTATGTAACTTATTTATGTCATCTATCCAAGTTAGTTATACATCACTGAAAGTTCCCTAGGAATGTACGTTTCCTATAAGTACAGTATTAATTCTCTGCAGAAAAGCTTCTCATCTCTTACGCTGGAAATATTCCCAGAACACAGTAAATAATCACAATATATATTTTCCACCTGCGTTTGAATTTTTCTATTTCTATTTCTTAAGTTAAAGATATCTGTGTCAAGTAGAAGAATATTGCACTGTGATACTAGCTTGAAGAATATAGACCGTGTTACCAAGAATATAGTACACTGTAAAAAATGACAGTACTAATTCAACAGTTTTCGGTGTTCCACGGCTACCACTACTTTTTTGTGTGTTAAATCAACACCGTTTGATGTGTGATTTCGCTGATAGAACACTGTGGTAATGCTAGTATGACACCCTCCATTACGTTGAATCAGCATTGAGAACAAATCCAATGTGTTGAATCACCGAAATCAACACAGTTTGTAATGTTGAAACTGTGTTGATTTAGCACTAAAAAAGTTATGGGTTGCCCTGGGACACTGAAAAGTGTTGAAATAACACAACCACTTTTTTTTATGTGTATAGAAACATGAGTGCTGAGTAAGTTAACATCACGTGTGACACGTCCGCACAGTAGCACATACGTTGATTAAACGTTGCTAAAACCGTTTAATGCCAGCTTTTTCAACGGTTTATACAATAAAAAAAATCATAGTATACAACCGTTGAAAAGGCGGACATTAAACGGTTTTATCAACGTGTGAGCTACTGGGGGCGTAGGTACTAGTAAGTTAAGCTGTTGCATTGTTGCTATTAACGGTCTCTGAATGTCGACCAGGGTGCGCCAAGTGTCAGGGGTTTCGATTTTGAGCAGATACAAAAGTTCAAATTGATTCAAGGTGCTAACAATAGCAAGCAAGAAGTGTACAAGAGAATCCATTCGTAAGAGCAGAAGGCAATTTCAAATGAAACAACACTAATATTTTAGTTTATATAAAAGACTTAAAAGAACATGCCGTAGAATGGAAGATTTTCAATTTCTGTGGACCTATTGTATATAGGAAGACTAATAATCACTTCGTCATACAGGTGACGTAATCACGAGACATTATCCTGAAACATTATGCGATGAACAGAGGTCTCTAAAATTGACTTGAAAAACGAGTGTGCTTCTATAACGTAAAATCTCTCCACTTGGATTTGTATACAAGAATTATGTTAAGTTCACATTTGCTTACATAATCAAGTATTTAATAAAAAAAAAAAAACATCTGCTAAGTACGTTTATTTTCACTTGAGGGGTGGGGGGAGGGCTTTCAGATATGTGTGTCTTTCATTTCTTCACAATTTATAGCCGGAAAACAGTTTTAACCTCGGGCTTCTGAATTGCATTTTTAAGTTCTGAGTGAGTGGACCAAAAAAGAAAGAAACACTGAGAGAGAAACAGCAAGAGAGAGAGAGGAGAAAGTCGTTATAATGCAAATGAACAAAACCATGAACAGCCAGAGAGAGAGAGAGAGAAATGGGACTAAAAAAAAATAACGAGAGATGAGTCTGCAGAGACCGTCCCTCCCGTGAAACGCTGACAGCATGAAGCTTACAAGAAGAAACGAGTTAAAGTGAAGAGAAGAAACTGTATATAAAAAGAACGGGTTTTCACTGCGTCTGTATGGCATCAGTTAAATATATGTCTGATATGCCACGCACATAAGTTTCTGCATACGATGGTATCTTCCCATTGATAATTACGAACGGAAAAGCACTTGAAACAATTCCGATCATGCAGCTATTCTCAGACACAATGTAAAGAAAAATAAAACCACATATTTTGCACTTTTCTGTACGCATATTCCTTGTGAAATTTTCTTAGTTTTGTCTTCAAAAGTATAATTAGTGTATACAAGAAGTGTTTGCGTTCTACATCTTTTGGAAGGTGTAATTACAACATTTCTTGAGCACTTGCGTTTTATTAGAATACTTTTGAAACACCTTTTCTTCGAAATATGTCAGCATAAACTCCTGCTCATTAATTTTTGTACAAAATTTCTTCAACATGTTGAATAAAGTGATAATTATTTTTCTGTTCTTAGTAACTGAGTTGACCCATGCAAAAGGCTATCACGATCAAACAAAAACACTATCAAGTTATTCTTGACTCACGATGGTTGTAATAAAGAGACAGTAATTATTAGCTGAGAATGCATTTTTTTAATATTCTAGCTTCTAAACTATAGAGAGGCTAGTCTCTATCTAAACTAAACGATAGAGAATCACTGATCTCAAGTTTGACGTCAGCGAATTATGACCTCGATTAATCTGCTCATTTCTAAACATTTTGGTATGACTATTTGAACTATTGATATAATTATTAGACTAAACCTTGAAATGGTTAACCCTTATTAAAGGAATGCTAGTCGTTGTCAGATTTCTTTGCATTTGACAGGAATCAAATTAATATGTCCATACAATACGTCCGAACATAGTTGGCGGAGCTTTGTGAGAAAAGAATAGCACACTTCGGGATTCGAACTCGCGTCGCCAGCTTTATGGACGAAAAGGTAAAAAAGGAAGGTGAGGCAGCGCGATTTTTTTTATAATAATTTTATTTGCATAAAAAATATCACACCTATTTAACTATCTGTTTACAACAATTTAAAACACTTTTTCTTTCCCCATCTATTGAAAATTACAAATAAATGGCCCTAGCATAGTTTCCATATATTTTATATTTGTTATGACTTGGAATTTGGAATTTGATCATATGAGCCAAACAGAAAATTGTACATAATAATTCGCCTGTGTAAGGTTCGGATAATTCAAAAGAATATCGATTGTTTTAGAACTAATTCAAAACAAAATCATTTTTTTTTTGCCTTCGGAAAAACCTGAAAGGCTGGATATCATATAATTTGATCTATCGTATCATTCGCGAAACTTCCACGTAAGATGCGATTCATAATTTTTCATACTGAGGCCAAACCTGATTTATAGGATAACAATCTTTTAATCTGTGCTCTAAATTGTCAATCTTATGGCAGTATTTATATAAGTTGTTATCTATAATTTCTTTTCCAGTCATATTGGCGGACGTCGTATAAATCTGATGAATGACTTGATATGCCAATGTGTGCAAAGTCGGTTGATTTCGAAGCTCAGCCAAAGTTTTGCCAAATTGCATTCCATTCTTGATGTGAATGCTTCTGTAGGACGTGGGGCGTATAAGAATGATGTTCCTCCCATAGAAGGCTATACAGATTTTTTACACTCTAATCTGGAATAGGTATAATTGAGTCTTTAAGGCCAAGGCGATTTCAATAAAGGTTTTATTTAAATATGGCATGAAGCGGCCCCAAGGTTGAATGTACGGAGGCATATCTAACTCAGTGCGGCATAACATTTCTTTCATCATTGGCGTAGAGAAAGAGTCAGGATATTGGCAAATGAGCTGTATGGTACGATGTAAAAGTATAGCTTCGTTTTGAACTTGCATACTTTTCAATTGCAGACTTCCTTGATTCAATTGCAAGTGACAAGTTTTTGCTGTGTGTGCGAAAGACCATATTGGACCATAAAAATCTTCCAGTATATTTATCCAGTTAAGTCTGTGTCTTGTTTGTCAAAGGTAATATCTGAAGTAAACGCGTGACTCAAAATATATATATATATATATGTTCAAAAATCTAGTTCGAGCTAGCAAAGTGGAGAAACAACCATTAAATTTTGTTAACCTCCATTAATATTTTTGAGGTTAAATGTTGTTCACTCAGATCTATTGATTTATAGATCGTATTGCTCAAAAAAACTAAGTATTTTATAGACTCCGTAACTTGCTCAAATTTGTTATAAAGGTCCTTTTGTCTGTTATCCGTTACTAACATTCTAGTTTCGTTCATATTCGTTTTAATATTGGAAGCCTTATATAATACATTCAGTCGGTCTATTATCATGCGCATGTCCTTAGCCGACTGGGCAAACCATAAGGCATCATCGGCATACACTATCGCTTTAAGGTCAACATTTTAATATTGAAGTCCATTGTAGACGGTTTTTAATATCTTTAATTAATGCATGTATACCAATAACGAACAGCCTTGGAGGATGTCTCTATCCATCCTCAATTCAGTTAAAAGACGTCTGTTAACTTAAAGCCTAATGGTTCGCACTGTATATGAATTTTCTAGGAGCTGTACTATAGATATCGGAAATTTAAGAGTCTGTACCAGCTTGAATTGTTATTGTAAATTTAGAGAAGGGAAGGTTTTCTTGAAGTCCGTCGAAAATAACATAAAATGCGGAATGAAATGTAAATTGTATGTTTGGATGGCGTGCCTCACCGTGGCCAATGTCACTTGAATGGGTTGTGAGTTAGCAACTCCGCCTTGACACTCGTCAGTTAGCGTTGGCATTAGTGGTTGAATACGTCGTGTTAATGCTTTTGTCAACAGCTTGTAATCTATGTTTTGTAATTATATTAATCGAAGATTATGCTCACTCAAAGATTACCCTTCTTTTGGAATGAAGATTCCGATAGCCTGTGTGAAGTCCATAGCTATTGCAATGTTAACAAGAAATTGATTAAATAAATTTGTCAACATTGGCACTACCTTCTGACTAAACGTTTTGTACCAGCGGACTCCAATCCCATCAATTCCTCCTGCTGACCCCTCTTTCATTGATTGTAATGCTTCCTCTATTTCTTTCTCAGTGAACTGTGTACTAAGATATATCTGTTTCTGTAGGTCAAGTTCCGGTAAACCTGGCTGACCTTCTCTGAATGTCGTGTGTTCGATTTCCTGTTTTTGGTAGAAGGTTTTATAATAGTCTGGTATAGCCGTATACGTTTGATTACCTGTTACAATCTGACATGACTTATCTAAATAAGTATTACATTTTTTGTCTCGCTCTTTTTCTCTCCTGTATGGTAATTATTCATTTTGGAGTTTCGAGTATCCTGACTTGTAATTTGGGCCGCACTAAAATACCTTGTAACCGTTTTACATGTATTCTATGTAACATACTTTGCGCTTGCTTAACGTGTGTGAGACAATTAGGATCTGTCATAGCTAATTGATTATACTGATGTAACAAATTATAGTAATATTGTTGTAATAATTGTTGATGATGTTTTTGTTTAGTGAACTGGATAGTTCCGAATTTACTAATTCGCTTAACTTTCAGCCACCATCGTTGTGGATTAGTTTTAAATTGAGTTTTGCTGGAATGTAGTAGCCACAAATACTTGACATGCTGTATATAAGCTGGGGTTTCCAGTACTTGGTCGTTGCATAGTCAAACTGGGGGAAAACACAAATGCGTCTCTATATTTGTACGTAACTTTGCTACGAGATTTGGGGGGTCGGGAAAATGGAGATGCTCCGTATACACTCTAAAGATGTTTAAATTGTTGCGATACATAAATAACAGCAAGTCGGGCACACCTATGCGTTTATACGTAATTTACGCCGCTGTCTTTAGGTCTCAATGACACCCGCACGTCCATTAGATTAAATGTGTAAAAAAATCTTTTCTCAAAGCGTCACTAACATTGGTGCCTGTTGAACTATCCTCTGGTGGTCTTGTGGTGTTCATATCCCCCTGCGATTATAGTAGGATATTTATGAAGTTTTTGTATTTCAACCCCCAAAAAAGTATTACATATGAAGTCCTCACGGGTCTTTTTGTGGTGCGTGACACTGTTGCGTAACAACAAATTATAGTTACATTATTAATAACTAAGGAAATTAAACGACCACTTTGGTCCATATACAAGTTATGATAGTTTAAATCTTGTCTAATTGCAACACACGTTCCGGTAGAGTTTTGAAAGTTGTGGTTAAGAATGGTTTCGTAAATGAGATGTCCCATTTTTCTGCACTACACTCTTGGAAACACGCCACTTGTATAATCTGGTCTTTTAAGTCTTTACTGACACTATCCACTTTTACGTTATGTAATGCATGACAAACATTGAAACTACAAATGGACAAGGTGGTGCGCGGGCTATCCGTTGCCCAACACAAAAGTGCTAAGAGTATCTGCCACATTTTTACTGGGTAACACTAATCGCCACAATCTGGATATCTAGAAAAATAGGAAATAAAGTACGTACCTTGAAGTAGCAACTTGGACCATAAATGGTACTTACTCCCCTGTAACTCGGTCACTCTTTATCTGGATCTACTTAATGGGTCGTCCTTCTTCTCTTTAGTAGCTGTCGATATTTGTGAACGTGTCACTCTTCCAGTTGTATCCTAAGTACTTTGTTTTCTCCGCAATGATCGTAAACGATTCTTTTTAGATTTTTTCCCTTTTTTTCCTTCTACTACTTTTTCCACCACAAATATCACTATTTGCTTCTGATGAAGAACGTACAAACAAATCACTATCTATCTCTTCTCTCTTCACTCCGTGTTGCTTTTTTTAAAGGAAGATTGCTGTCACTTTCACTCACAATTTGATCTTTGCCCGAAGCTTGTTCGTCACTAACTGATAATGGAAGCACGAAATCTGTATTTCCCGCAGCTAACAGTGAATCTGTCAATGTTACACACGCCTCGTTTCGACCAACGTCTGGTAACTGGCTTGATACCTCAAGTGTGTTTGTTCTATAGCTAACAGCAGTGATTTGTTTCATTGTCAACAATCCTTCTTGTTCCGGTATCGGTTATCAGGGTTTACAGGGTTGTCAATTAATAATTGAAAATATTGCTGAATTGTTCTTCCTGCCAGAAGACATGGAAAGGTTTCTAGCGATAATTTCAGTACTCCTTCCAAAAGATTTAAGTTAATGGGTTTTTCTTTGCGTTTGTCAGCCAGAGTTGAACCTAAACGGCTGGCTGGCTGACCTTGAATGCTAGTTTGTATTTTGAAATAGATAGAAACTGTTCAATGATGTTTGTCACTGAACGGTAATGTATTAACCCTTTTCCAGTGTATACCTCATTGTAAAAGCCGTAGTTTATCGGATAGTTAATTTTAGTTACTCGCGTTACCTCGCCAAATTGGCTGAAAATTTGCTTCACTACTGTGTCTATTCCGTAATTTTACAAACGCAGAGCGTTAATAAAAATCCGCTTCAACATTCTGCACTTCCTCAGGCTCTAATCGTAACTCTCGTCTAATTGCCTCACGCAGTAACTCCAAATTGTAATCTATGTTGTAACTCGTGTATGTCAATACATAGTGTATTAGTACGAATTATTGGTTGATTGCTGCTAGAGAACATAGTATAGTTTCATTGTACCCTATAATAAGCTTGAATTAACTAAGCTATATCCTATTCACTCAATCACTCGTTTTCCACTGTCCCGGCTGCTTGCGCAAACTTCCTGTGGATCACGAAACACGCGCGGCCTAACAACTCGGTGTGTTCTGGCGCGCATGGCCACGAGATACATCAGGTAGACAGGCTTCAAGCTTAACTATTAGTGAAATAAAAGCAAAGTAAAAGTTATATAAAACTGATTTTTGTTTCAGTTACAGTGTTTCGTGTATCTATGACCTAATCTTCCATTGACTACTATTTTGTTAGATTCTATACAAATGAAAATCATGTTGTATAATTTTTTTAAAAGTTTCAAAAACAATATGTAACGTCCCAAGTACGAATAAGGAAATCTTCATCGCTAACTATTACGGACGTAGCAACATTGCTGTATTATAATTCATTTTATGGCCAATGATAGGAAAAGGATAGTTCTAATTACTTTTATTAGCATTTTCATTACATCACGACACGAATATACATATACTAAACATTATTTTCTTCACAAAGACTAGTACTCTAAAAATACATTAATAAACTCATCGTATTACAATGCGTGCAATGGTCCCTTTGCTGTTGCGAGGTCGCCACATAGCTCAATTTCTGGACTTAAACTTTTAAAGAACTGCTAAGGAGTGCGGTCATATTATGATTGACTGAGTGTACGTTCCGCACCTGTCGTTGGTAGTTCGTCACCTTATCCCTTCATTCATGGATCTACCTTGAAAATTACCACTCTTCTGCTATATTTGTAGTAACAGGCAGTCTAGAACGCAGTCCTGACTCGTCGTTTCACCATCATGTAAGAATAAGAATACTTTCCTTCTTTCTTTACTATGTGCGTTTTTCCTTCTTTAACACTGACCATCGTTGCACTATTAAATTTGTATTTCTCAATAAGTGTAATATGCCACCTAAGAAAAACGCATATAAAGCGACATCTGCCATAGTTGAATATACTTCACATTAACACCCTATTGACGAAATGAAATGTTCTTTGAAATATAATTTAAAATTCGTTGCTTTCAACATGAAAATGAGAACATGAGAAACGTAGTTAATTTTACTCTACTCACTTTTAAGCACAATTAATGCTTAAATTTCTATGCAATCAGCTTGAAAAGATAATCTAGTGCACATCACGATAATAGTTAAAACACGTCATATTAACGTCCTATCAACGAACTCAAATTATCGTTGGAATATATATTGAAATTCAACGTGTTTTAAACATGCAAAAAAGAACACAAAATATAGATAATAATTAATGGCATTTAGTTAGCTTTGAATTACAAATTTTATTCCATTAAATTAGAAAGAATCACATAAAACGAAATCTATACCATAGCTGAAAATAACAGTTGAATCCACGTTGAGCTAATATCTTATCAACAATATCAAGTATTTGTTGAACTATCGCAATGATCTTCTCTTACTCGTCCCTTTATGGATGGTATAGTAGGTAGGGCTAAATAGACACACGGAGTAGCCCACAACCAGGTTTATTATAAATGTGTACAAGCTTGATAAAAAGACAGTCCGGTACCGAATCTATCGTATGTACAATTTCAGCTATGACTGATTATACTGAATTCCTTCTTGGCGAATCCTTGTCACAAGTGAGGTTCAGCACCATCACGAATGGACAGGTGCTTAGAAGGATTGCCCCGCTGACAAGCTCTGCGTGGGCTAGGAGTTTGTTCCTCCAAGGGCAAGCCATTCGAGAACGGTAGGAAGGAGAGGAATGACCACCCGAACTATTGCCCTGATTTCAGGTATTTTATAATGGTGATTTTGGGTGTGGTTCTCCAAGTCCTCCTCTTGCGATTCCAACTCAATCTTCGGTTTTGCTGTTGACATAGTTGTTGTCGTCTGCCTGTTGTTGACAGTCGTGTTATACATGTTTGTTTTACGTTCGTAACAGTTGTAGTACAGATGTGCTTACACTTGTGAGTGTGTCTGACACGTGCTTGTAAGCGCAAATCATTTCAATATGGTTTAAAATTAAACGTACATTTTTCAACCGATAGTAGTTAATCAACGAAATAAGCAGAAAATCAACGTTCAAAAGACGTTTGTGTGCAACTGGGGAGGAAAACAGGGGTGTCAGATGGGCTTTCTGTCCTTCGGACCCTTAGTGTGTAGTAGTTTTGAACTGATCCATTTTAGTGCGGCCCTAGCCCGCTTTTACCTTAGAATCCGGCTTGAATCCGCTCCCTGACAAAAAAGTTTGGAGACCCCTGACTGTCAGCATGTAAATTCCCAATAGGAACCTAAGTTATGATAAATTGAAAACGACGTTGAAGGTGTTAAGATAGACCACAGAGCAACAACATAATGACCACCGACCACCCCTAGCAAGTGTGCTTGTCAAGTCAGAGTTAATAACAAAGATGAGTTAGTAGTAGGTACTCTTAGTTCACGTGGTGAATTGAACTTATTTATGGCCTTTTGGTATCTCAGGCTAAGTCTGGGATAGAGTGGAGGAGAGGGTGATGAAAAATAATCGACCAGAGACTAGATAGTACGTAACATCCTGGTATTTGCCTTGTATGACTGAGGAAAAACTGTGCAAACCTCAGTTTGAATGGTCCATCGCTGGGATCATTCTCAGGCCCTTCTGATTGCCCTACCTCGAGTGACGGCCGCTCGTTATTTACTTACTGTCTTTGCCTCCGCAGTTAAGTTTTTCGCTTTCGTGCTTCAGTTTAGGGCTATAGCGACCTATTCATTGTCTGCATTGTAAGGCGTCACTCGTACTCGAGCTTCAACACTTTGTATCTCGCAAACTAAACGTTTTCAAACACACGTTTACTGCATCTTTTGCTTGTTTCGATGGGGGTAATCACCTCCTAAAATTTATGAGAGGAGTATTTTTCCACACCATATACAATAATATAACAAATAAATTAGCAATATAATCGTACACATAAATTACAAAGAAAAAACTTTGGTAAACTTTATTTATATGGACCAGTCTAGTAACTGTTGACTTTGGCCCGTCAAGATTATCGGTCACGTTCGAGTTAAAAGACAATCATGCTCCTCCCGGGATTCGAACCCGGGACCTTCGAGTCGTTGGCCTAATAAATTACAAGGAGAAAGAGTATACATTGCTAATAAACAAGAAGCCTGGAAGAAACTTTATGGGTAATTTATTGCCTACATGTGTGCTGTGATTGTAAAGCAGCGAGAGAAAGTATATACGAAAAAGAAAAAGCTATAGAACATAGCTATGGTAAATGTTTGGCGGTTAGAACCACGGACGTAAAGATAAGAACCAAGTTACATACGCACATAATGTTTACAATATGTGACACGATCTGGGTTCTTAAAATTACATTTACTGTACTTGCAGAACCTCCAAATCAAAGTAGCTACAGCAAATGAAATCGATCCTAATAAGTCGTTAACTTTAATAAAATTGCATGTCTGCCTTTTAATTTTAACAGTATTTTATATTCTATTTTAAATGTACAGTTATGAGTTAGAGTACGATAAGTAACTTCAAAATATTCTGCTATCTAGTACTATTGAGGCCACTCTTTCTCCGCACTCCATGCAGTTGTCAATCTGCTCCATAAATTAAGCATTCAGTCTTCAGAAGTAGTAACTAACAACATCGTTTTGATAAATTTGAAATCTCTTGCTAGCTTGTATTATTAAGGATGAGGCCTCCTCCATGTCTCTTCATGCCGGACCTAACACCTCAATAATTGAAGAATAACTGATCTTTTAGGCCTCCTCCGAGTCTCCTTACGCTGCGTCATATCCTCTCCATAATTTGAGGATTCTGTCATGAGCAGTGGCTAATAATAAAGTTTTTCGGCCTCCCAAATTTTCGGCTAACTAGTAGTGTTCGGGAGCCTGTCCACCTCCATAACTAGTATTATTGGGGATCTGGCCTCCTTTCGTGTCACCTCAGACCGGATCCTATACTGTCCATAATCTGAGAATTTTGTCATGAGGAGAAGTGGCTAATGAACTTCTGTAACTTCCAAATTTTCTGCTAACTGTAGTGTTCGGGAATCCGGCCACCTCCACACACGTTAATGCCGATTCCACAATTTTCAATCCTTTCCAATATTTTAGGACAACTGCTACCGTTGGGTGACCCAGTCTCCTCCGTGTCACCTCAGACCTGGTCCTATCCTCTGCAAGGCGTTAGGATAACTGGTACTGTTGGGGTACCCGGCCACCTCCATGTCCCCTCATGCCGGTTCCAATCCTCTCCAA
>JAGDQP010029149.1:10631-23582 GCA_022664845.1 Lepisma saccharinum
CGAGCCGAGTTGATGAGTATTTATTTGCTTAGTGGACAATAGGTGATCTAAGTTATTGATTAAAGAAGATATTGATCCACAGATTTATGTTACTATTTAATTTTGAATGGAGTATTTTTTCGTACATATAGAAAGATTTCAAAATAGAGAAAGACGCTCTGAAGATCACATAATATCTTATTTTGCTGTATGATCTTTGGGAGATGGATTAACAATATTTTCGAATAAGTTTTTATAGAGTTCTGAGATCAAACCTGAAGGAAAAATACATTTCTAATCTTTTATTTCATCTTCAGGCCTTAATGGAGTTCAACTAAATTATTTCCTAGAATGGAGGGGTCCTAGAAGCACCATTCTTAAGTTGTGCTTAAAGTCACAGTATGTCTAAATCCAACCCTGGGGACCTATTTCCAAGAAGTATTGACGTGAGCCCGAGCGCGGTTGTCGACATAACAATAAGATGTGTATCGAAGTTCTCGCATACACAACTTCCATAATAAAGACACTTCGTGTGTAGGTCCATCGTCTACGTAGATCTTGTTACATTGTATCACATCCAGACAAGGCAGCCCAGTGCGTCACGAGATCTTTATGATAATATGGGTAATATGCGAAGCTCTCTTTCTTGTTTTACTCTGTGGTCAGTCCTCGAGCAGGATCACGTATCGACCCTAACGACGTCTTAATTAATGTTTTATTAGAATTACAGAATGATTAGGGTAGTATTAGTATTGGTATTCCCAACTTGAACATAATTAACAGTTGGAAATCTAAACATTGTTAGAAGTGTTTCTTTCGATTACAGGGAATTTTCAATCAAAAATCGTTCAACTCTATTTCGACGTCAGAAGCTTCTTTCTGTCACAACATAATGATACATGTGAAACAAGTTCTTGACTATTTCGTGTTATTTTTAACTATAAATTCCTGGTCGTTAACATTGTGGAAAAGCTGATATAGTGTAGAGTGAACAGTCAATGCCCAGTGACAAGGCGTGTGAGGCAGAAGTGATTGATGAGAGAGCTGTGTCGTTTACAAGGCTTAACGGTGTTGATTTCTATTGCACAATCTGCTTGCTGCGGCATCTTTCGATGCGTGGAGTGACTACTTCATCCTCTTCTATTCTTTTTTTCCCTTCTTTGCAAAAAAAAAAAAAAAAAAAAAAAACCAACAAAAAACTGTTTTTGCTTTCAGAGTACTCAAAACAGATGAGAGCGACGACCTACAAACTCTTCCTTTTTTTCTTCTGGTATAATGCAAACTTACTTTCAAGTATGACACAACTTAAGTGTCATTACAATGATTGACGCCTTAATCTTGTTTCTGTGAGTATTAGAACCCGAGAAAATTTTACCTTCTTTTATTGTATAATTTAACCACCTTGGATACTTAAGCTATTTTGCTATACTCTCTTGCTTCAGATCGCACAGGGAATACTATGTACCATATACAGGGTGAACAAAAAATCTGGAAACAGTATTTCATTTCTGAAACTCTTGAAGGGGGGAAAAAATGAAAGTAAAAACTGTGTAGAATGCTAAAGTCATCTGCTAAAAGGTACGCTTGTCATTGGTGCAATCCTGTTCATAATGTCTGAATAGTAAGCGAGTTATTTAATATGTAAATCTGAACTAGAATTTTGAACAAAATACTTTGAGGTTCTTTTGTTCACCCTCCTTAAGTTACAGCAATTACTATATCTAATTGAATATTCAGTACTATAGGCCCAATTGTGAAATCCAATGTGATTACTTTAGGTCACTTTTTGTTCACTAGGAAATTTTTTTATGCTATTTTAGACGAGATTTTCAAACTTCACATGCACCTTTGCAATTCAATTATAACATTGAATTTTAATATTTTTAGAACCAAAGGTTTCAAATGTTTTATTAGAGTAAATAATACCGTTCATTTACTTTCCAGTGTCTTAAAAAAAGTCGAAAATGGGGTAATTTCTAAGCTTTAAAATTCGAACCAGAAAAATTATGGAGAAAAAAAATATGGCTTCTTCTATTTGTCCGTATAGATGCCACATACCAAATTTCATTGAAATCTGAGATGGTGGGATGGACATCCTTGGATGAGTTGGAGTGAATGAATGATCCTTCTCACAAACTTCAGCCAAAATATTATTGAATATTATTAGATGAAGTGTGAATGTATCATCAGTCAGTTGGTTATCAGCATTCTCTGTAAAAATAATAATTAGATAAAGTGAAATATAAAATTAATTGGCACTGCTAACTACAGGAAATTATTTTAAAACATTTAATTTACTCCATTTTGCAATTCCCGTTAATTTTATATTTCAGTTTACTACTATTAGTACTACTACTACTACTGCTGCTGTTGCTGCTAATTACTTCTAAACTACCTCGACTTGTAACAGTTTGATAACACTTGCCAATGACTGTGTGACAGTTTGTTCCAACTACCGCTGATAGAGGGAATAAACACAGTCTCAATTTCAGGAATGCATCTATTCTTAACATCTTTCTACAATTTTCATTGTTATAATTCTACTCCATCTTCAGCAACGAATTTCAGGGTGCCTATCTTCTGAATAAACAACCATAGGTGAAAAATGACGTCACATTTGAATATTTGGGAACAAGGTAGCCTAAGACCACGTCTCACATGAGTTACATGCGTAGGATCAACACGTCGTTGAACCAACACGACTTTGGTTGGACCAACGCGGCGTTTGACCAACACGGTGTTGAACCAACACGGCGTTGAACCAACAATAAAATTGACAACGCCCTAGATATATAAAACCTAAAAACATAATAAAAATATAATCTTGAATTATTTTTTTGGGCACCTGGGTAGAACCAACACCGGCATGAAACCAACATTTCGTAAAACCGGCGTTGGACCAACACGGCGTTGAACCAACACGGCATTCGACCAACACAGGGTTTTGCCCTGGGGTGTTGGTCGTACGCCGGTTCTTGCTACTTGAGAGACTGTTGGTCGTTCGAAGTGTTGGTCCAACGCCGCATCCCCATCTCACATGACACCACGCACATATTGGACCACAATCCAAGATCGCAGCTTTTAAGATCGCCGTCATGTTGGTGATATGCTCTAAAAGATCACACGTTTATAAGAAAATTGTCACAACTCAAAATTTCCCAATTTTCTTTTTTTGGGGGCTCAACAGTATTAGAGAAACATTCCCCTTCTTTGATAAAAAATGCCACAAGCCGGTGGCCGGTAGATAATATAAGTGTTTGGCGGATTTTGTATATAGCTCCTCAAATAAGACATCACTTCTTTTTGCCAATCTGGTTAGCCGTGTGGGTTAGGGCGCTAAGCCAGCGACTCGAAGGTCCCGGGTTCGAATCCCGGCTGGTGTATGGATGTTTGTGATTGTGAATTTTAACTAGAACGTGACGGACAATCGTGACGGGTCGAAGTCAAATGTTACTAGAATGCCCCATACAAAATAAAGTAAAAAAAATCACTTATTTTCCTCCTCCTGTAAACTTATACGTTTTTGAGTTGTGAAACTTTTCTTGCAAACGTGCGATATTACCCGTTTCTCCTATATCATGTTTCTGGACAATTAATGGTTTGCAGTTTACAAAAAAGTTTTTGTTTTATATGGGTACTTTTACAATGATGTATCGCCTTTCTGGACTTACGCTCCTACACTTTATGTGCACCCTGTATACATGGGACGCCTATGATACACACCCAGGGACTTCTTATTCACCAATTCTCGGATCCAGGGGGTCGGTTGGAACATTTTCTTTGAAGTGTTTACACATTTAGTGAAGTATCCTTGAAGGTTGGCAACCAAACCTGAATTATGTGCGTTCGAGTTGCCTATCTCCGAGGTAGAATTTGAATTTAATTTTTAAGGCCTTTAGGCAACTTTGGCTCAGTCCGGATGGATGATGATGAGATGAATTGGTGGAATGGGAGGAAACGGGAGAACCCCGAGGAAACCCACGCACACGGTGCTTGTCCACCACAAAGTCCACATGACATGAGGAGAGATCGATCCGATGACCCCTAGTGCCAGAGGTGAGCGCTCTAGGATTGATCTAGCGTCATTTGGGCATATTCATTCATACAAATAAAAAATAATAAAAAAAAACTTTTTAAAGACATACTTAAAATGAATTGTTTCTTAAACAATTCTTACCAAAAAGTAAAAAATAATTTTGTTTATGCATGACTAAAAAGTAAAGCATGGGGTGCGCTAATTCAAGAAGTTATAAAGTGACTGTATATGAGAGAGCGTCCTACGTTTCTCTTTTTTAGTCATGCATAAACAAAATTATTTTTTACTTTTTAGTACGAATTATTTAAGAAAAGTATGACATTAAAAAGTTTATTATTATTATTTTTTTTACCCAGATCCTAAAGTGTTCTGGAACCAGTCTAACGCCGCATCGTTGCAGGCTAGTATTTATGTGTAATATTAAATAAATATTAAAATATGCACTAAAAATATGTAAAAATATATGAAAGTAACAATAGAATATTGTATTGTCACCCGATTTACGTCGCTGTGCAAAATTCCGTCATTGTATGACGTCGGGAAATGAGTTAAATTAATGTTGCATGATTTGAGTACACCACGAACCATTGTGAACTAAAGAAAATGATGTAAAAATGGAGGTTTGCTCGTCGAGTGTACACTTAATCATATAAGTGGAAAATTTCATAATTTTTTGGATTAGAACGTTATTTAATCGAAAACTATTGAATTTCAGTCGAAAACAGTAGTTTTCAACGAAACGCTCTCGCTTTGGATAGAAAGCGTGATAATTCCAGATGGGATTTCGGATATAATTTGTTCTTCATACTGGAAAGGACGACTTCCCACCTCTTTTAAGAATGGTTCACAATGCATCAACGATACTAGTCAAGTTTTTTTTTCACCATTTGTTACCACAACGGTTATGGAAAGACGAACACCTACGGAGAAGTTAATCGCGTTTAGTTAAAAATGACAACAGAAAACCTGCTAATTTTTTCTTCAGTGACAAAAACATACCTCAAGGTGTCAGAAGTAAGATATATACAAGAAATCTTCAACGGTTGTTCTTAAGTACCTGACGAGAGTAAAGATTTCGAGCGCGTTTTCAAACAGTGTCCGACTATCATAGGGGATAATGCCTGGAACGGACTGGTAGCCAAAGGGCCCACCCGGAAACCAAAGAGTCCTAGTAATATTGGAGTTGCGGCGCGTGAGCCCTCAAAACACCTTCCAAGAGTCTTCAATCCGCCTCGTGGTAATGCCCTCCAAAAAAACAACTTGCAAGAGCCCTTAGGATACTGATCAGATCTCAAAATACAGTCTTAAGTAAATTTAGTGCCTTAAGAGAATATAAATATATATCAACAATGTGCCCTTATCATTAAACTTTATTTACATGACCGGACCCTTCCTGCGATTCGTGAGGGCTCTATAGTAGTCGTGCTGAGATTATAACTTCAGCACTGCTTTTTCGTGAGTGTAAAAATTGCTAATTTTGGGCAAGCGGCGACACTCTAACGCTGCCACCAACAGTGGATTAAGTTGTCTTCTTTATTGGGCAATATTAATTATGCTTCCAAGACAAAAAAAAAAAAAAGAATTCGCAGATTCCCGGTCAGGCCAGTCCGTCCCTGGGTAAGGCGTTGGAGCGCTAACCGGGAGGTAGTAGGTTCAAATCCCACCGAGTTTAAGGTATTTTTTACTCTTTTTTTATTCATAAGAACAATACTTACCTTTTTTACAACCTATGAAAAAAGATCTCTTTAGATTCCTTTAAACATTTTATTGTGTCGTTGTCATGTTCATAAAAGCTGAAAAAAAAAAAAATCTGAATAGATGAAAATTAATCTAAAAATGATTACGTTCCCATGAATCCCATCTTTCTTCGAGCTGAAATTCTTGTATTTTCTGTAATGAAAATCAGCTTTAAGGGACTGGTTCCTCTTTCCGCTCTCGTAAGATGAAATATTTCTCTCAATTCGAGTGGAATTCCGCTCTTCAGAATTTTGTGTGTGAAACAGACAATACGGAACTTTCATTCATAAAAGTTAAAATAAGTAAACGTTATACAAAGTATCCACATCAATTTTTAAGATTTCTCTTTTAGGACTAAAACCTCTTATTTTTACGGGACAAAAGTCAAGTATACACATTTATCAGAACATGAAAAAAATACGTTGCTTTCGGCTTTTGAAGATAAAGATGTACGACGTGTAAACATGAAATATTGAAGGAATGAGGTTAAACCACGGAAACTATAATTTCCTAAACTTTATCTTAGCTTGTAATCGGAATTTAACTTATAATGTACTCGATCAAATGAAGTGAGAAAAAAATTCGTGTGACCTTCTACTAATGATCTTTCATGTCTGAAGTAACCTCTTTCCTTCTTATCTATTATTATTATTTTTTGTCTGTAAAAGAAAAAAAACTGCGTAATGGTAACTTGCATTGCTTAAAGCGAAATTGTTGGTGTTTGACAGAACTTGTAACAATATGTGATGCATATCACAGGCATGTGCCGCCATGCCCTGCTGTGACGTTGATTATATGGTTTACAAACCTGTTGCAACCAATCTGCTATTCGAATCACACGAACATTTTTTTTTTTTAAGTAGTGTTTCTTCTTGCTTACATGATTGCTTCAAAGATTAAATCATTGTGGAAAGCACGTGCAATGCTATGGAAGGAATTATTGCGAGTTCACGCTGCAACACAATTCTCCTTCTATGGTTTTGTATATGTAAAACTGAACAGGGCTGCAATGCATTTGTTATGAATATTGCCATTTCCTTTGCTTATTCATTCAAGAACTTTGCCCCTTTCCAAGAGAACAAGGTGGCGTGATGATTGTTGGTGTACGGTATTTTATCACATATGTTGACGAAGTAATGTAGAAGAGACACACTGTCCGTCGCTTATGTTTTAATTTAAAAATTATACATGAGTTCGGAACGAATATAGAAATTCGCTTCGAAGATGTTCAGGGCAATCTAAGAGGGTCCATGGTTGGTCTGCGTATAAAATGTAGGCTATATAAAATATCTTCATCTTAGTGGAATAAGATCAGATATCTTTATTTGAATTTGAATTTTATTTATGGCCTTTTGACATCTAAGGATCAGGCCGGGATAGGGGAGGGGAAGGATTCGGGAAGGTATCGGGCAGAGCCTATGTTGAAAGTGCCATCAAAGTGCCTGGGGTGGCTGAGGAAAAACCCTGGAAAAACTTCAGCCACGCTGGGATCGAACGACCTCCAGAGCGTTAAGCTAACGCTCTACCACTGAGCTAAGGCGGCTCGGTGTTATTATTATTATTATTTTCAGAATAAAACTTTTTTGTCCAGGAAAGGAAAGGAAATGAAGTTCAGAGTACTTTTCATATTAATTTTCAAAGGTCTGTTCACTGTGCCTTTGCTAATTAATATGAAATGCTCTCTGGAGTTCGTTTCCCTTGGTTTTCTGGAGAAAAACTGGTCTCCTGGACAATGAAAGTGAAAATATGACATCGGACCTCATTCCACTAATGTCCAGATATATAAGCTTACATGTAAAGTTACAATAATTATACAATAAATCAGAATTTCGAAGGAGGTCCTGACCTCACGAACCCACTTCTCTAAATGCGTCCTGCAGAAAGTATCAGACTTATGGCGTTTTTCTCCGATGTCTTCGTTGTAAATCGGATTTGACGTAAGTCCAATAGCTCGATTATTAGTTTTTATTGTTGGCTTTATTAATATTGTAAGTATAGTCATAAATTCTGTCTTTATTAACTTTTGATGGTTGAAAAGATTGCATTTATCCTATTCCAGTCGATTTCTTAAATAATATATCCTATTCTGGTATGCAACACAAGAAACTCCTACATACTAAATTCAAAGAGCGGAATTCCGCTCGACTTGACCGCAATATTTCATCTTTCGAGATCGGAAAAAGGGACCACTGTTTTAGAGCGGATTTTCATCGGAGAAAAGATGAGAAACTTCCGCTCGAAAAAAGATGGGTATGGTAGTTGTTTTGAATGGGAACGTGGCATAAGCTGTTAGATGAATTTCCATTTATTCAGAGTAAGTGTTCATCTTTTGAACATGAAACCGACACAACCTAATTTTGAAAATGTAAAAAGAAGAGAAAGGTAGTATTTATCCATACGTAGTAGCAGAGAAAAGTATTGTGCTTATGAATGGAAGAGAGTAAAACATAGCTTGACTTCAGTGGGGTTTGAACTTGCTACTTTCCAGCCAGCGAACGAACGCCTTATCACCTAGGTTAGATGGTCAACTGAGAGAGAACGCCTTCGAAAGGGTCTCTTTCGTCTCGTCAGGTAGAAATTACAGGTCTGAGCCTTAGATGCCTAATCACCATAAACTAAATTCAAATTCAAATGAGAAATCGCTCTTTCAAGTTTGAAGAATTAATAGTATCCTTAAGTATCGGAATCCCATCTAGAAAGATCACATGTTCTATCCAAAGGGAGAGCGTTTCGTTGAAAATCACTATTTTCGATTGAAAATTCCGCTCTGAAAGAGTTGTCTCTCTTTCCGCTTTCAGAAAATGAAGTAGTGTGTGTAAGTTTTATGAGTATTACAATAAGAAGGAGTTCTATGGGCGTTTATAATTTAGAAGAGGAAAAGGTGGAAAGCTAAAGATAACTTATGGCAATATTGTTGATTGACGCACGCAACGAACTTGTATATAAACTAATAATACATAATTATATTTTCCTGCACTATATACACTAATTCTGTAACACACTAGCGGATGAATGAAAGCAGAAAAGAAGAAACTGAGTTCAGTTCAGGGACTTAGATTTACTCGACCTTCTTATGTTAGTGTAAAGCAACGATCTCTAACAATAGATGGAAGCACTACTTCCGTATTACTCTAATGTATTTTTTTTTCGTTCCAAGATTGCTGCTTCTACAAATTCAAGACTAGAAAGTTAAAATTTTCAGATAGGCATAGTACCGAGACAGAAACTAGTCTTGGTCTCGTCTCGGTTTCGTCTCGAATTCGAGACCAAGACCGAGATCAAGACTAAGATCCAGGAATCGAGACGAGACCGAGACACTATGCATCGAGACTTACTCGAGAAGACCGAGACTAATCCCTCGAGACAAGACCGAGACCTGCCTCTCGAGATTCTCGTCTCGATCGAGACTTAGCTTTATTTTCATGAATGTCGATAATATTAATTTAATGCTTTTGTTGATGTTGTTTCATACTAGAAGAAATCTTATGATAATTAGTTTCATTCTGATAAATTTTATTTAACGTGTTATATTGTATTTTAAAACTATGACTATAAGTCATATTAGTAGTCAAGTTATCAGTAAAAAACTATTTTCTGTTGTCTTTCAATAATAATATAAAAGTGTTGGAAACCGATTCGGCGATGAAGTTTCTACTACTTCCTTACCATTGATAGGCTTGGAAAATACAGAATAGAAAAATACTAGTGTTGCCGACGAGGCGAGATTTAAGCTTTCTCGTCTCGAAAATATCTTGTCCAGAGACGTCTCGCCTCGAAAAGATGTATACTTTACATTACGAGAGCTCTGTCTCGTCTCGTTTTCTATAGCCATGTTCTCTGTCTCGTCTCGTCTCGTGGCAACACTAAAAATACATATTAACTGAAAATACGAAATGGAAAAGCTTGTTTAGCTTCATTCTAGTGGTGAGATGTAAGTTTGTTTTGCACAACATAATACTCAAAACATAAAACAGTCTTATGGAAATATTAGACTAACTGAAAAAAAATGAGAAGTATACTCGCTGAAGGAAATGAACTGAATTTACATGAATCTCCTCTTCTAAGACAGGGTCAATTACACAGCTTTAAAACGTACTACCGTGTTTGCTAGAATAGGAATACGTGGGGTAAAACACCCACGGGCCATTAACCCCGACACCTAGCGGGCAAATCACCCCGATGTCAAACACGATAGTTTCAGTTCATTCAACTTCCAACACTGCATGTCATGGCGTCTACCTGATATTGCATCAGAATAACAGAACCCTACTTATTGCAACGCACATTCATTTGGATTCGCTAAAACAGCAGTGTAATCATTCTGTCTCCCTAAATTTGGAACGTTAAAAAAAATATTACAAGTAAAAATTATGTACATAGTACATTTAAATTAGCCTGCATGTCTTCACTTTCCTCACACAATCTTTTTTGGTGTCACCTTCGTCTTTCAGATAATTGCGCCTTCACTCAATCGTATTACTGTTGCCACCTCATATTCCCTTCCGTGTTTTTTAGGGATTGGGCATTTTACCCCACTGGGCATTTCGCCCCCACTTACTCTATATGGAAACAAATAAGTCGGAGCTCAGTAGCGTGTCACTTCAACAGCACCTCAATTATCTTCGTAGCCCTGGAAGTTCCTGATTTGAATGTTGTCGACAGAAAGACATGGCGTCCTGTAGGAACTTTAGACTGAGGAACTTTAGACTTAGAAAGAGATTGAAGAATTCTCATTCGGAAGATGTTTTTGGCATCTCTTCTTATATCTTTAAACAGATTCTTGATCTTGTGGTTATCCCTTTAACTGACCTATATAATTTGATTTTATTCTCAGGCTATTTTCCGCCTGTTCTTAAAGATTCTATTATAATACCTATCTATAAGAAAGGCAGAAGAGAAGATCCTAATAATTATCGCCCCATAGCCCTTGTTCCGGTTTTTACCAAGATTTTCGAATATCTTTTGTTAAATCAGTTGAGTCCATTTTTTCAAAATTTTCTTCATGGTTCTCAGTTTGGTTTTAGATCGGGTTATGGGACTTTAGATGCCTTACAATTTGTGGTGAACGAAATACTCTCCAACATGGAGCAGCATAAATATACTTCTGCTGTACTTTTGGACCTGACAAAGGCGTTCGATTCCCTTTCTCATTTCATCTTACTGGATGAACTTAGTCTATATGGAATCTCGGATAGAGATTTAAACTTATTTAAGACGTACTTGTCAGATAGGAAACAAAGGGTAAAAGTAAATGGTGTCCTCTCTGACCCATTGACGATAAATAGAGGGGTCCCTCAAGGATCCGTCCTCGGTCCTTTATTGTGTATACTCTATATGAACGATTTCCCTCTATGTTTTGGAGTGCCTCCTGTTATGTATGCCGACGATACTACTATTTTAATTAATGATATTGATCTACACTCCTTAGACAGGTTAATGGATCTTGAAATCCTTAAAACTGAGAAATGTTTTTTTTAAATGAACTAATTTTAAATCAGGAAAAAACTATTAATATAACATTTTTCTTAAAGAAAGGAATTCCTACATGTAAGTTAGTTACACTTTTGGGGTTACATTTGGATCATGATATGTCTTGGAACACCCACATAGATTCTTTAATTACCATTTTAGCAAAGAATCTCTATCTGTTGAGAAGACAAAAGAACTCTCTCTCTCTCTTAAGTATTTGTGTCTTTCGTATCATGCGTTTTTTCACTCGCACATAAGTTATGGTATTCTTTTATGGGGTGGTGCCACTCGTATGACGGAGATTTTTGTTTGGCAGAAGAAAGCAATTCGTGTTATTTTGGGTTTGGCTACTGCGATGTCCTGTAGAGGTCAATTCATGATGTTAAATATTTTAACTGATCCATGTCATTTAATATTTTCTGCTATATTGTATATTAAATCTCATTTAACCCAATTTACAACTGGTAGTGATCTTCACATGTATAATACGAGAAATAGGAATTTAATCGTTAAATCTAATTTAAGGCTATCTAAGTCAAATAAAGCCTATAAGTCAGTTGGTATAAAATTTTATAACATACTACCATCTTTTATAAAGCAATTATCCTTTCATCAATTTAAATTGGCTTTGAGAACTTTATTGATTCAAATCGAAAGATATTCTCTTGAAGAGACTGAGAACTACTTTAGACAAAATAATAAGGGTTAGCCATTTTATACTTTCGTAAGTTTGTTCTTTAAGTAAGGTTATTTTCTGTGATGCTGTACTTTTTGAATCTGACTGTATCTCATGCATGTTTACTTATGATATACAAATAAATGAAATGAAATGAAATGAAACTTCTTAGTTTACACAGAATAAATTCTGCACAATCTATCACGTAAATATACCAGTACATTTGTTATAAGCAGTATTGTTTAAGTGAGGTGGAGCAAGCGTCAAATTTGGATTATCTATATGTCGTTGCTAAAGTTTCGCCAAGACCTTTCGAACAACAACTCAACCACCTTCGTAGCCTAGTAGTTCCTGAGTCGAAAGTTGTCGACAGACGGAAATAGAGGTGATATAAGATTGTACATAGTATGCCTTAGACACAGTACAGTTAACTTTTACTTATTAAGCTATGCTTTGCTAGGATTTTTGGAATGGCATTTTAATCTAATGACATAGCTTATTTGAAATACAAATGAGCTTATTTCAGTTTATAAGATTCGCAATATACTATTTTAAAGTAGCGCCTACCGGGAATACACTTCACTCTTTTTGTTTTAATGTATGAATGTGCAGCTGTAATATATACCTATGAACTGGTTCTTTTAATCAGTCAAGAGCAGTATTGTAAACTAATTGAATCGTGTGGATGTGAAGTTCGGTAAATGCTATTTTTAATTTATTTCTATTTGATTATTTCCTTGTACATAATAAGTCAAAGTTTTGCTACGTACTGTACACTGTTAAAATTTTTGTTAACATTGCTAGGATTTTTGTTAACATTGTTTATCCTTCCGCGACATTGGTGCCCGTATTGAACGGACTGCGTCCACAGTGCAGCGCATATGGACTCGATGGCTCCACGAAGGCTTAGGGAACGACATGCCGGGTTCCAACGACCGCGCCATACCACGAACAGCGAGGACAGACGGCTTGTGCGTATGGCGCTGGCGGTTCGAACAGTAATATTCCGAACACTGACGCACGCACTGGCGGATGTTGCACAGTGCCCAGTGTC
>JAGDQP010029150.1:0-23581 GCA_022664845.1 Lepisma saccharinum
TAAATGACTTTAAAATTCCCATGAAAATATTACGAATATACCACGATGTCATAATAAGAGCAATTGTGGGCTACGCCGCAAGCGTTTGGGGTCATCGACTAGATGATGTTGCACAAAAAATAACAATTGATCGAGCGCAACGACAACTGCTTTTGCGTCTTTCAGGCGCCTATAGAACTACTTCAACTGAGGCTCTCCAGGTCGCACTGGCTGTTCCCCCCCTCCATCTCCAAATTAAGAAATTAGGCGCTATGTATTGGCTAAAAAAGAAAGACCAAGATAAATTAATTAAAATTCTACATAGACCTGCAGAAAACGTTTCTGAAATCAATTCAATCGTGGTCGAGGCATGGCAGAACCAATGGAACGCAACCGATAAAGGAAGAAGATTATACTCTATTTTTCCGAGCATTGAGGAACGATTGGATATGCAGCTGGAAGTTACGGGAGGTTTAATGCAATATCTAACTGGCCACGGTCCCTTTCGACAGAAGCTGCACCAGATGAACATCGTCGAGGACAATATGTGTCATACTTGTGGGGTGGTGGCTACGCCCGAGCATATCATTCTGCGATGCCAAGAAACTGAGCATCTTGCTAGAGATGAAAGAGAACTCCTGGGGGAGACCCCCGTCACAGACGTTCTGAGATCTCCGGAACTGGTGGCGGCCCTCAGGGGACTAACAGATAGAATTTCTAGCTACTATAAAAGAAAATTTATTAACGGCGTGAACCACCGCGTACAGGAGACAAGATAAGGGAAAATCTTTACTTTACGGGTAAGCTGGTGGATGATTGTGTCCGCGCAGCCGCGTCGTGACAACCGCGTCTATTAAAAGACAACTTAAATGTGAAGTGAAATAAATTAAAAACGTGAACATAATTAGAATAACTGTGTCTGCTGGAACCCGGCAGAACTAGCGCCTTGAGGCGGAAACCGTCGCAAGAGACGCTCTAAGTGTGTGAGTGTGTGAATGGAAGAGGTGCTGATGGATGCGAGTAAGGAAAGATAACAATTAATATTTGTGCAAAAACGCTGATCTTCTGGAACCCGGAAGCAATGCGGCTAGATGGAACAAGTGGAATGAGTGAGGAGAGAGTGCGTGAGTTAAGTGAAATTTGTGTAAAGTGTGGTATAATGGAAACGAGACTGCAGAAGGAGTAACCTGTGACAAGAAGAAGATGCAGTTAGTACCAGGAATGGAATGGCGAAAAAAACTTTGTGGATTTACCGACGCATCCACGCGCACCTAATCCTATGTTTGCTATTTTTTTTATCTTGTTACAGGAAGAAGAAGAAGCCATACGAAGAAGCAGCTCAAGTTATGTGTTGTCCTGTTTTGTCTTTGTCCTGTCCTTGTCCCCTTGTTTGACTACTTAAATGTTATGTACTTTGTTTCTTTGTTCTTTTTCTAAATAAATGGGATATAAGTAGAAAGGGTTCCCCCCCATGCAAAAGGTCCATTTATGATATTGAGGCCAGGAGAACATTCTGGACGCCTGGCAAAAGCCCGTCCCGCAACCTCAGAAGTCTCAGACTGATGGAACACAGGAGCTTTTTGGAATGCCGGAACTCCGGCAATCCAAGAATCTCTAGGGACATGCCTGCCCCAAGGCAAGGAGAGCGAATATCTGCTCGTGATGCACGTCCCAGAAAGTGCACAACTTGTCTTGTGCAATGGATGCAAAGAGGCAGGGGTGGAATGCGGGTCCCCAAATAAAAATAACTCGAAATCACCACAAACCTCTAAATGATGTTACGTATAGTTCATACATTGCAGACAAATGAATTTGCTATTGCAATGTTTTTAGACCTTTAGACAACTTTTGACTCAGACCGTATGGATGATTATGCGTGATTTGATAGAATGAACCAGGTGGGAGATCACCGATAAAATCAGTGTGTGTTTGTTCATCACAAAGCTCACATGGCATGCTCCAAAGTGAACCGGAGATATGAAGCACAAGAGGAGAGGGCTCTAACACTGAACCACGACGGCCCCAATTAAATTACAAATTCAATAATTTTATGCCATTTTTTCAGCTGTTTAGCTGAGGTACCTTGCGACTATTATTTTGCACTTGGCAAAGGGATATTAGAACCTTTTAATTATAATAAGACTGGAAATATAGAGTGGCTCTTCTATTCATAAGCATTTTGTCCCTCATCGCAATAAAATATCGATCCCTTTTCTTATTGACGCTTTTAAAGAATATGTCTCTAAACAACCCAGATGACGGAACTTATATTAAGTTTCGTATTTCATCGAGCCGGAAGTATCTTACTTAATTCACAACTTTCACAAAGAAAAGTAAATTATTCCTTTATCGCGAAAAGCATAAATATTCATTTGAAATCAGACAAACCGTTGACTCTCTTAATAAAAAAGTCTGATGCATCATTTGAGTGCCCAGGACATGAATATGTATTAATTCAAAAGACTCCTAATTTTTTTTTGTCACCATAGAGAGATAGAATTGAATCCACAATGGCGGTCCACAAAAATCCATTTTCCTCAGCATTTGAGCAAGAGATACGAAATTTGGCATAAAGGTGTATTATCAATCGTAGCTTAAGAAAATATTATATTTTGAAAAAGTCACCGTCTTGAATTCATAATGACCGCCAAAACTATGGTTGCATTGAATGCATAGCCTAAACGGCTAGAGATATGTACACCAAATTTGGTTTGCATAGGTATTATAAAGAGTCGGTTACGGATATATTTTGAAATTAAAAACAAAACCATCTTGAATCAAACATGGCGGACCCCAAAAATCAATTTCCCACACCGTTTGAGCCAGGGATACTAAATTAGGCATAACAGTGTATTATCCATAATAGTTTAAGAAAATATTACCTTTTTGAAAAGTCGCTATCTTGGATTTAAAGTGGCTGCCCAAAAAGAATTTCCCAGACCGTTCGAGCTAGAGAAATGAAATTTGGAAAGAATATGTACCATCACGAGTAGTTCACGACAATATAAGAAAACGTTTTAAAAAGTCACCGATTTTCATCCAAAATGGTCACCCCAAAACACATTTTCCAAACCACTAGTGCTACAGAAACGAAATTTTGTATGATAATCTACCATTACGAGAAGTTACAATAAATGGGCGAACTTCCCCTACGGGGCGCACCTCTGGAGGGGTTTGGGAGCAGATCGGCACCATGAAGGCGCAGTCATTCCCCAGAGAGTCTGGTTACGACAAAGGGGCGCAGCCCAGAAATTTCGCAAACCGTATTATTGATATTATTATCTGAAATTGCTACCAAATGTCTTATGTTCTAAATTTAGCCAACAGATGGACAGTACAAGTTATCCCACTTTCAATATAAATTTGAAAAACAAAAATACACCAACTCTGTATAATGGAATTCTGTACAATAAATACTGGAATTTTATCGCCTAATAGAGACCTGTCAACGTAGAAAAGTGCCAATTCAGGAAGTCGGACAACTTGGGATGGGGTAAATGCGGGAGGCTGCGTGATAAATGAAAAATATACTAAAGAATGTTGTAACGCATATGTTAATTATCTCAAAATATTATCAAAGCAAATAGAGCGTACGGTTACAAGTAATTTTAGTTTTCAGAGTAGGCCCTACTTGATAAATTAAACTAAATTAACCGTTTTTAAAGTTACTGAATATTTTTACGATCTGATTTGTTCTTCTGCATACCTTCAGTATTCGATTTGAACCGGAAGATGGTTGGCATTTTCCCCTCTCTGCGAAAATCTTCCCTGGCTCTGTTTTCCGAAATATACAAGAGTCTGGGATATGAACGGATATAAAATACGGTTTTCTACGTTCGGACTAAATAATACAAATCGGATACTGCCTACCATCCATCTACCACTATGTTGATAGGTAACAAGGAACGAAAAAATACATATCATCAGTTCAATAATTAATTGAATAAACTATACTTATTATTTCATTTCATTTGTGTTCATAATTGTACAAATTGGTACCTTTTTGGGAGCCTTTAAAAGCTCATTGGAAGGTTCTACACCAGCTAATGGTAAGAGACCTTCAAAACCACTCTCTATCTCACAGAGTTTCCTGTTAATACCAAGCAAGCGCTGCTATCGAGTTGCTACCATAAGCTATGTCACAAGGTTTGCAATGATGGTATGCTACCCTTGAAAGTAAAAAATAACTTTTTACTTCACTTTACAGCGCGAACACTTTTTACTCAAAATGTGTGAGTTTGTAGGTTCTTTGCTTGAGAACGAGAGTTGATGCTTGAATGCGTTTGACTCACGCATTTTGCGTGAGAGTTGACATGCTCTGAAACCCATTAATGCAAATATCCTTTCATGTAAAATGAAGTCCATAGGTTCCATAATTCTCTTTGGGAAAAACTTTTATTTATCTTTTTCAAGAGATGCTTATTCGAAGACACGCCTTTAATTGAAATAGTGAATATATGCAATTAGTTGTAAACATCTGTAAATAATTATTTTCCTAAAAAAGAATTTTCCCCAATATTCGAAAGATTTTTCCAGAAACTAATGCGGTACCTCATTCTCTGAGAATTCTGCCGAATGAAGAATTGGTTATATCCTTTACACAGGGACTATGCGTATATTAACCATGTTTCAAAAATATAAAGTCAATTTGATCCAAGCAATAACAAGATGATATATTCTGAGTTGCCGGACAGGTCTTTGTTTAATTTATAACTACAACAGTAATAGTGGTAGATTTATAGATAACATAATCAGAAGACAACAAGACCCGATTATTTTGATTTTGGTGGCTAGATACTAGGTCCGGTTTTGATTTTCGGTGACTCCAGTGGCGTAGTTCTCTGTCGTGTCAAAAAGGAATTGAAAAGCTTCGAGATGTTGTCTGTGTTGATTGTATCACTCGACATTTCTTTCGTGCACGAAGAAGACCTAAAAAAAAAGACATGGGTCAGTGTTGACGTCGCAATAGGAACTGAAATCCTCGTAGCGTCCCCAGGGACGTTTTTTTTCAACGATTTATACAAATTTTAATCTAACGGAATTACATTTGGACGTGGTTTAATAAATTCATCGTCTACCGTGTGTTTATACGGCATTGACAATTTTTTGAATCGTTTGTTGATAAACTAAGCCTTACAGAAAGACACAGGAAGGAAGAGGGTTTGCAAATATAAAATTGCTTTCTCAATTTGTACACAGAAAACATTTACCTATGGCACTAATTCATTTTACACTGTTTGTGTAGATAAAAAACCGTGTAGTTTCTATGGTAACAAACAATTTCTAATTAAGTGGATAAATTACAGTGTTATATAATTTTTAAATAAATGTTTATTTTCAAACTGAGAGTGAAATCTTTCTTAACGCAATTTCATGATAATTTATTAAAACTATAAAGAGGTCTGAAATCACTTAAATATAACAGATATACCAAAGTCGTCTGCATAGAAAGAAAGTCGTCTGCATAGAATTTTTTTTACCGTAGAGAGATAGATAGTATAAAAAAGGGAGAAAAAGAAAGAAATATACTTTAGAAATATTTTTTATCTCACATACCATTACCACCACCCCCTCATCCACCGCTGATCTGAAAATAACAAAAATAAATCCGTAAGCAGCACGTATTTGTTTTACACGCTTACGCGTAAAAGCTATTAGTATAGCAGCATTGTCATCTACACTTAAGCCCAAGTCCAACATTTGTAAGTAAAATAAACACACACGTATCGATATAAAGATAAATGTCAGAGATGTCTTTGTTATGACGTGCTTTTCATATTAACTAAAGTGTGTGTCATATATCCAGTTTGCATGTTGTGTGAGTGCACTGTGGAAACATTTGGGCGGAAGCTGCTTTAATTACTGATAATTTATCTCCTCCTGTCAAGTTAAGTAGATGCCAAAGCGACTCGCGAAAGTAATTTATTGGAGGAAATGTCTTCCCTTAAAACCAATGCCCGGGCCATTATGGAACTTTGACACATTATAAAACACATAATTTTCCACTAATTGCAAAACTTTTTTTTTTTTTGGAAATCCGATTAGTGATAAAATGGTACCCAAATCTGACAGACTTTCAAACTAATAAAATCTTGGAAGAAATATTTAGTCAAAAAATCTTTTGTAATGACGGGTCGATAATGAATTTATCAACGTTTCAAGCATTTTAGTGTCTGAACTACACTGAACTTTCTTTGAAAATGTTAATATTTAAATGCCGTTTAAATATGGAAAATTTTCAAATTTCCGTTCTTGTTACATTGATTGTAACGGTCCCAACTTCCTTTGAGAAAATTGTCTAGATATGGTTACTTAACTTTATAAACAACAAGTACGGTACGTTACGGTACAGAGTAAAAATATAAGAAATATTGAATTTTTCGATTTTAGCTTTAAAGTTACTAGAATTACTGAACACCCTCTACAAGGTCTACAGAGAGTAAGTAATATTTTGGCACCGCATACTACACACTAGTATATATATGAAGTAAAAAGGAGGTTTTCGTCATGATTGTGTCACGTGTAGTAGAGCATACCCCGTTTTGAACTTCAGTAATTAATAACAATGCACTTCAAGACCGGATATCTCGGTAGAAGAATTGTTTATACAGAAGAAATAAAAATAAGTTTCTCTTATATTCCCATAAAGATCCAATAGAAAAATAACTACATCTATAATTTGATGGGTACAACATTTTCATGCACTGCCTACATTCAGTCAGCTATAGAAACTAACACAATATTAGTACTAACACGGATGAAAACTCACACGTCACAAAATGTAAAGGCATAGCGATATAAGGTAGTAGTTCTAAACTGCTGAGTTGAATGCGCGGTAGGCAAAAGTACGCAGACCGTGAAAGAGGGCAGACCTGGTACAGTCATCTGGAAGACTATACGTGAGATAGGCCGAACGAACCAGAGGCGAAGCAAAAAAATATATAGTTTCCAACAGGTGTCGCTTTAAGGTTGTGGAGATGGTTCATACAAGATGGACTGACGTGCGTTCAGCCCGTCAATTTTACCCTGAACGTCCCAATATCACAAGCTTCGAGCAGGACCGTAAGCGGTCTATTGAACGTCGATGAAGCACATAATTGCGTCTTTCCGTGAACTTGAAGCAATTACGCGGGTCGGTGCTTCGAGGAATGTTGTGCGTAAGTGTTTCCACGGTTAGGGAAATACATGCTCTAACGATGTGCAAAAAAATAAAAAAAACGGCGTATGAGCACATACGATATATAGAATTGTAGTCCTCAACGATGAGTCGCGATTCATTCTCGACAGTAAATCAGAACGCGTTCTCTTCAACCAGGGACCAAATTCAACTCATCCAATGTCTTCGAACTCGACGTCAAGGGTTCAGTTGGCAATGTGATGGTGTCAGCAAATGAAATTCTAGGTGTATATACACCACGTAACATGTTAAACTGTCTTGTCTTCACGACACAGGTGTATTGTGTCTTCATCCTTCAAGTGTCTGTCTGACTCCTTCCTGGTACAGTTTTACAAGGGTTATTTACGTGTAATAAATTGACCGTCCGCATTAAGCTGTGCTGTTTGTACGACACCATTCCAGCGCGAATAGTGCATATACCAGCCAGCGCGGTCCCCGAACTTCAATAACGTAGGTATGCCCATGCTTGCGAGATTTTTTAGTCCGCATTGCGTATGATTTGGCCTTTCAACGTTTTTAACAATTCTTTTTGGGATCAACGTTTTTGGGGATCTAAGTGAATCGTTTGCTGAATCGTAAACACTTAAGTAACCGTCAGTGCTATTTAATTGTTGCTTGTTTATTTTAAAGTATAGTCTTTCCTTCCGAAGCTCAACAACTATTTTTAAAATATAGGTTAACCTTATGAATGGAAATGTATTTAAATCTTTCGATAAAGTACCGTTTGGATGAGACTTGTAGCTTGTATTAAAGAATATACGATATTCGAATATAAGATCTAACTCTAGATTGAAGAATATAAGATTCAACTCTAACATAGGTTCTACTCTACTTTGAATAAGCATTATGTATTTTCTAATAATAATTTAAGACATTATAATTGTGGTTAAAAGATAAAAATCTCGTTGAACAATGAAAATGTTTTATGCGTTCTTCAAATGTGTCCTTCTATATGATACGAAACTAAGTCAAAGAAACGTATTTTCTCTTTTGTTTTTATATCCATTCATAAGAGTAAACTTAATAAAATTATATTAAAATGAATTACGATTGATCTTTTGATTATATTAATTCAATGGCTTCACATAATAGTGGTTTGGTTAGACGGGAGTCATTGACTTCATCATTTATAAAATGTGCTTTGTGTTACGGATTCACTAATGATTGCAATGTATGGATTAAGTAGAGAAGTTTTAGATAGGTAGCAACTGTGTATGACTAGTGAATGTTTTGTGAATGTTGATTGTGATGTTGACTTGACTCACGTTGTTTGAAGTATTAATTTGTTATTTTGATATGTTGTTCAGTTTTCCGTTACTTGTGTGAATTAGTTGGTAGTATTCCTAATTTCTATTCACAAGCTGGCATTCTGTTATACATCTTCAGTGCAATGTTTTTATATATGTTGTGGCATAGGCTACAGGTACGATTATTGATGCTACTGTTACTGTCCTCTACAACAATTAATGTGGAACCTAACCAATGTAGAACCCATCACATTAGAAACAATGAAACACCTAAATTTGGTGGATTGGATATTTAGGTGGTCGTATTTTACAGATAATTTGTACCCTTAGTACAACTTGTGCCAGAATATAAGTATTCAATCTCTGGTTATAATAAGATAAAATAAATTGTATGGGCGGTAACAGCACTATGGCTTAGGCCCTTCTCGATACGGGGAAGCCCCTTATTATAGTAACGTCTAAAGATAGCCGTTAACTAAAATTCTAAAATCATATAAAAGCTGAAGATGTAAACTCTTCAGAAAAATAAAATCGTACTAAAAACTAAAGATGAACAGTGTCTTTAGCATAAAAGGTAAAAACGTGAAGGCTGTAAATAGGCTCTCACAAAAATAAAATAATATTACATAAAACTTAACGTGCTGAATATCAATGTTAGCTTCTAAAGAGGCCTCATGAGCAGCTTCGTCTGCCAATTCATTATCATGGATACCAACATGACTTTGTATCCACGAAAAGGCAACCTCACCACCGGCAGAGCAGATGGCGTGTGTCTTACATAGAATATCTTGCACGAGCGGATGTTTAGAATACATATTGTCGAGGCATTGAACAACATTCTTCGAATCTGTACAAACAAGGATGCGGTTGAAACCACGAGCAAGACTAAAATCCAAACCCTTTAAAGAGCAAATAGCTCAGCAGTAAAAATACTGACTTTGGGATTAAGACAAAATTAGCGGGCCTCCCCATCTACAATAAACACGTATCCAACAAATTCATCTGATTTGGATCCAGCGGTAAAACAGAGATAAAACGCGGGTACTGACTCTGCAACGCAAGAAAACGTTGCTGGAATTCTATCATGGATGTCTTCGAATTCTTGAACCTTGACAAAAAAATATCAATCCGTGGGCGGGCAAGTGTCCACGGCGGACGCAGACTAAAACGGACAGGACAGACAGTTGGGCGGTCTGCATTCAGATTCTCCAACAACTCTGATGCTCGAATGCCAAGTGGTCGGGTAGCGTGATCACGGCGTTCATATAGGGCTCGTTGGACTGGGTATACGATTAAGTTATGTGCTGGGTGTCTTGCCCAAGATGATATCTTAGCAAGATAGCTCAACACATGGTACATCCTATGAATCTCGAGCGGTGGTTCAGCGGCATCGACACAAAGACTGGTGACAGGGCTTGTGCGATACGCTCCAGTGGAGAGTCGAATTCCAGCATGATGAACACTATCGAGCGTATGCAACGCTGAAAATTGCGCAGAGGAATAAGCGTGACAACCATAATTAAGCTTCGATAATATTAGTGCGCGATAAAGACGCAACAAGGTTGAACGATCAGTACCCCAAGTGGGATGACTTAAAACACGTAGCAAATTCAGAGCTCTGGTACAGGAAATTTTAATTTGGCGAAGATGACTACGCCAGTTTAACTTTCTATTCATGATGAGACCAAGATATCGTAAATCCTCGACGAACTGGAGTTGTCTGTCTCCAAGAAAGAGATCTGTGCCAACTAAACAATTTCGTATGCGGCAGAAGTGTACACAGACTGTTTTCGTTGGAGAAAAACGAAAGCCAGGCTGGTGTGACCAGTCAACAAGACGGTTAAGCGTTAACTGGATCTGCCGGGCTGCAAGGTTGATATTCGCAGATTTACAGACAATCGTCAAGTCGTCAACACATAAAAGACCTTGCACAGGAGATCGAATGCAAGCCATAACACTATTCACTGCAATAGCGAACAGTGTTACGCTCAGCACACTCCCTTGAGGTACGCCATTCTCCTGTAAATAACGCTCTGAGAAACGATCACAAAGACGGACACGAAAATAACGATCACGTAAGAAATTTGATATAAAATGGGCCATTTGGCCCCTAACACTCCAGTCGATAAGCTGGCGTAGTATGCCATATCTCCAGGTGGTATCATAGACCTTCTCTAAATCGAGGAATACAGTAAGAACGTGTTCATTCCGGAGAAATGCTTTCTGAACAATAGATTCCAACCTTACAAGATTGTCGACAGTTGATGGATATTGGAGAAACCCACACTGATCATTGGAAAGCAAGTTGTTATGCTCCAAGTACCACATTAGGCGTCTGTTTATCATTCTCTCAATAAGCTTGCATACGCAGCTAGTGAGAGCAATGGGCCGGTAACTTGTGGGGTTTAGTTTATCTTTGTCATTTTTCAGAATGGGAATTACAATAGCTTCTCGCCAACTAGGAGTTAAGCTATCAGTCCTCCAGATCTGATTATACAGGTTTAGCAAGAATACCTTTCCTTGGGAGGGAAGGTGTCGCATCGCAGCATTTCATAATGAATATCATCCAGTCCAGGGAATGTGTTTGTAACATCCCGCAAGGCAGTCTCAAGTTCCCATTCCTTGAAAGATACATTATATGATTCAAAATTATTAGAGTGGAAGCGTAAAGGTATTTTCTCTGCCTGTTGTTTAATGTTGACAAAATTAGCATTCTATTGCTGGGAGCTGGATATTGCTGCGAAGGCTGCTCCAAGAAGATTAGCTATCTCTTCTGGGTCAGTATGCAAGACATTGTTGTGCTTCAGAGCAGTCAATGGCTCGGAGCGACAGTTGCCTTGCAAACGTCTGACCCGTTCCCACACGTCTCGGATTGGCCTTTGTGAATTGATGGAAGATACGTATTCACGAAAAGATGTATGTCGCGTTTGTTTCATGAGACATCGAATATAAGATTGTGACTGTCGAACTGCATTTAAATTTGCTGCTGTAGGATATCGATTAAACACCCGTAGAGCGTGACTGCGCCGTCGCCGTGCTAGTTCGAGCTCATCGTTCCACCAGGGAACAGAACGCCGACGGGGCGTTCGGCCAGACTGTGGGATGGAACATCTGGCAGCTCGCAAAATTTCACGGTTTAAGTACTCAACCGAATCATTCAGGGGCAAATCTCCTTGATCAACTAGTTGGACACGAGTTTCATATTTAGTTAAGTCAGCACGCTTCAGATGCCAATGCGGTAACTTTCGTGGTGCTCGAGGGAGGTTTAAAAAGTCTAAAATTACTGTGAAATGGTCACTACCACATAGATCGTCATGTACACGCCATGCCAGCATGGGTGCAAGAACTGCACTGCAGAGAGACAGATCGATCGCTGAGTACGTGCCACTTGCCAAACTAAAATGCGTGTTAGCACCAGTATTTAATAAAATAAAATTTGAAGCGTCAGTAAACGATTGAACTATTCTTCCGCGGACATCTGTACGAACACTACCCCAAAGAATGTTATATGAATTATAATCTCCAACTAAAATTATAGGTTGGGGTAATTGCTTCAAGAGGTTCTGAAGGTCAAGGAGCGTAAAGTCTTGTTCCCCTGTGATATACAAATTCAGGATTGTAACATGCTACTCAAGGTGGACGCGAACAGCAACCGGTTGTAGGTTCGTAGCAATGTGGATAGGTGTTGAATACAGCGTATCAACAACACCAATTGCAACACCGCCACATGCGCGACAACAGTTGGAACATCTGTGCGATATAGTGTATAGTTCTTCAAGAGCACAGATTCAGTGGTTTTAAACTTTGTTTCCTGAATGCAAACGACAAAAGGGGAAAGATCTGATAACAAGACTTGCAGTTCTTCATAGTGGGAATGAAATCCGTTAAGATTCCATTGGAGCATAGCCATTGGGATAAGGATGAATACAAATATTATCTTTTAAGTCGAGATTTATTAAATTTCCCTCCCTTTCCGACTACAGTAAACTCCGAATCCATCAGATCGTCCTAAATCATATCTGATTTGAGGGATGAACTCGACGCATTAAAGGCAGGTGGAGAATTTTGATGTGGTAGTTGAGTAGCAAGAACAGTAATGAGACGTTTGGTGCTTGTCGCGAGTGGTGACATATGACTAGATCGAGAAATTTCACTGACACGAACTGTAGATACAGCCCGTGTAGTCCTAGAAGACTGCACGGGAGATATTGTTCTCTCAGGACGCATCGGCATATTTTGATGAGTTGGTGAGGCTTGGCGATTTGTCATGTTCAGGTCCCTTAGTTTGAGTTGAGACATCAATTGTCTGGGTGCCAATTGAGACAGTTTTGATTTGTAGTTGTGCTGCTACTGTGGAAAACGCACCAGATGGAAGGGTGCGTTGAGACTCTCGTTTTGCTACACAAGCAGATATTTTCTCCAGGACCATCAGCTCTCTAATTCGTTTTTCCTCTTTAAATGCCGGACAGTCACGCGATCACCCTTGCAATTAACACACTGAGGTTTCAGCGACGTGCAAGTATCCGCACCATGGCTACTGGTTCCGCATATTCCACATACAGCAGAGGTTGCGTTACACGACGTGCTGGTGTGTCCATAGTGCTGACATTTAAAACAGCGGACCGGACCGGGTATATATGGACGGACAGGCAAGCAGTAGAAAGCTGCTATCACGTCCTTAAAAAGCTGTGGCATTTCAAACGTCAAAATTAGCGAGCTGGTGGGTTGCAGTTCGCCACTCTTTCGAGTTTTAAAGCGCCTAACGTTGACTACATCTTGGCTGGCAAGTTCATTCTTAATCTCTTCGTCAGGGACATCTTGCAAGTCCCAACAAGATATTACGCCCTGACTAAAGTTCTGTTGACGGTGTGGCTGAAATTGAACTTCGAATGTGTTTTTTAGTTTCAAGAGATTAGTTGACTGTTTATTATTGGATGTCTCCACTAGCAAGGTACCGTTGCGAAGCTTTTTAACATGCTTAAGTTGACCTGCAACGTAATTTTGTATAACGAAAGGGGATAACCCCTTCAAACCACCTGGATTCTCTGTTTCGTTCTTTACTTTAATCACAAGATATCGTGTGATAGTCGGTACGATATTTGTCTGTTCCTCTACTTCGATTTTCTCTCCTTTGTCACTGGTTTATTCATTATCTGTATGTGCCTTCTTACTTGCATCAGTGACTTTATCTTCATTCTGTTTCTTGTGTCTTTTTCTTTCTTTCTCCGAAGGCGACTTGTTAGGATGTGGTGGAGCCATGATGAATGTTAGCCGTAAATGCCCACACTTCTCCGTCTTCGTTCTGAGGAGCCAACGAGGCTGCCGGGTACTACCCTCATCACCCTTGTCAGCAAGCTGGAAATCGAGGCGAAGTACAATGACTTGTCGTCGAAATCACTTGCACTCACGACTGATGGATACTTGGGATACCCACTCCCCCAGTGTTGGCGAGACCAAAGGTCCGAAGAGCTCCCCAATGGCGCACTTCCCAGCCTCAGCGAGCTAGACCATCCAAGAATTTGTTGCTAAGGAATAGGCGCTATCCAATGGTTCCGTCCTCTTTCCTCGGGTCCCAGGGGCCAGCGTCAATGAAAATATAACCATAACACATCCTTTGTCATTGGATGGCAAGTGGAGGGCAAGTCGCAGCACACTAGGAGATGAAATGATGAATCATCTGTGGATGAAGAATGAGGTGAAAGTGAAACTCCTCTGTGCTTTTCCTCCTTTCAAGCAGCGTGGATCTATAGCTGCGAGGGATGATTGCAGCCAGCAAAAGCCGGCTGAACGATGGGGTCGCCAATTCTTTACGTCATTGTGCTGATTGCAACCAGCATAAGCCGGCTGGACGATGGGGTCACCAATTCCCTACTCTGTATACGAGCAACGATGGTCTGCTGCTCGGGCTATATGATGGTGTCATCACGTTGCGGTCCGTAGACCTGCGATGTTCAATCTCTGGTGTTTTCTTCTTATTGTTCTCATATTATATTTTGATTAGATTTCTGTAATATGTAGATTTGTTTTGACTATCAACTCCTGGAGTCATTGACGTAAAATGTTTCTTACAATGATTTTCCTGTATGCTATCTGATATTCGCTACAGCTGAGCCGTTTTTAAAATAATGAGTGTCATATGTATGTTCCAATTTATAACAGATCATTTAATAATTATCATTGGACAATGAACTATTAAAATTATCTTCTCACTACACAAGAGTCTCGTTTAACCAAATCACAATTAGTCATCAAACTTTGTACCATCAAATTAAATGCGATTTTGACGTACTCAAAACACTCAATTAACGATTTTAACAGAAACTTCTAATATGTTGAGTTTATTATCAAAATAGCTCTTGTCCATTTTTGAAAAATTAATTTAGATATCAGTAGTACTTGGTTCTTTTAGACCGTATATTTCTCTTTCTGCATTGATTTCCTGTCAAAACATTCTAAAAAACTTAAAATAAAAAGCTGTGTGAAAAGTGACATTGCTGTGGACACGAGATTGTCCATAGCAATGTAGTGCACAGCTAAGAAAATGTTTTGATGAAACCGTGTCTTGTCCATGTCTAATGAATGGTTCTTGGCCATTTTTATAGAATTATTGAATATATGAAATTGTCTGGAGCAGATACGCTGCGCGCTACTAAGATACTTTGCAGCCTAAATATTTGATTATCAATTACTTTAACATTTAATATTGTTGGTGATATTATTACTATTATTATTATTACTTTAGTGAGATTTAACTAGGTTATATGTAATGCTTTCTTGAAAATTAAAATATTATTATTTTGGCGTCGATTACAAAACAATATCGTGTACTCCCTTATTTTCAATATTCATACACAACGAAGATACATCCTTTCCGAATGCTTGTATATAGTTTGCTGAGTACGAATATTATTAAATATATTTACTTCTTTTCTCATTCTGTCTTTAGTAATCGTCGTAATATATTTCTTGAACACCTCCACTTAATTTAAACTAACACACTCTGTTCACTAATATAGCGACATACTGTTAGTATGATATACTTGTCACTTGAATGAATTCCCATGTATATCACGCAGTTCCCTTTATGACAAATACTTGCTAGTATGTGTTCTCATAGAAGTGTGTGTCAGATAATTAAACTATAGATGCATGAATATAGAGATACAATTAAAGATTACAGAATAAAAATATATTTTATATGAAGATTAAATGATAATAAATGGATGATAAGATCGTAGTATATACAACTATATAGATAATACTGATTTCTTGAAGTATTAACTTATTCTGTATGAAATATTCATTTAAGAGAAAGTTTTATCTATGTGCAATGTAATACGGCTTTTCTCGTAATGGCTTTCCTCAAGAATGGTACTGATTCATTTAGTTCCGACTGTAATGTATGTTTTCCAGCGGTTGTCTCTATCGTACAAATGTATGTCCTAGCACTAACTTATAATGTAATCACTCTGGGTAAGTCCCGATTCATACCTGTAGTCAACTCACTCAGCACTGTCCAAATAGTACTGGTTCTAACACGTTTCCGATTGTAACGGCATAATCTCTTAATGTTCCATCTGAAGTCTGTTACGACTTTTAAATGCTTAACCGGTTTTACTGCCGCGATCAACTTTAACTTACTAACTCTGCACCTTTGCAGAAAGTTTTATTTTATCATTAGTTCAGTTCACACATATGTCGCTTATCACTGTCTATCTGATAGTATATTTTCTACTGGTCTTAACTCCAAATATAACGAAAATGAGAACGAAGACACTGACCCTGCTTAATAGATCTCCAAACATATGTTGACGTGACACTCCCGCTTCCTCGGTTCGGACATAATACCTACTACATATAACGAGAACCCTGCTGTTGACATGCCCTGACACTCCAACGATTTATCGACGCTGAGGAAGAACTACAGCCAACAAACAAGCATCAACTCAGGGCTCGAATGACAAACCCATGGAGTTGAAATCAATCCGGGAACTACTGCCTGCCACGCGCAAGTGTCCCAAAATAGGTATGAAAGCTAGCAGCGAGTTTTAATAAATTGCTTTATCGTTCTGTTCTCTTATGCACTAAGTTTCTCATATATTTCAATTGCCTTCCTAACTTTCATCGGCCGCTGCACCCATAGGTATATTGCTGACTAATCTTTACATGATGTGTTTTCAGATTCTTCTAGAACAGTTTCATATAATCCCGTGCTATTTCTTAATTCATGCGTAGTCAAAATGCTAAAAAGAGTCATTGTGACTTCTTTACTTTTATAATGGAAAACTGGATACCACCTGTGGAGCAATTTCATATTATTTGCCTTCTACACTTAATATATTTGTGATGGTAGCTGGTAACTTGGAAAAATTTGTACTGTTTTGATTTGTTATGATAAGACATAGAAAAATAAGTTCTTTCTTCTCTACATACCCGTTATACAGTTCAGAATAAGAACTCTGAGTTGCTTTGCATATTGTCTTATTAGCTGAATGAATGCGTTCCAGCTTATGTTAAAGAGGTTCATTTAATATTTCCCATTCCAGGACACTTTTATGTCCCTTCTGATCGTGTTTTGATAGAATTGAGCCTGAACGTAAGGGCCATGACACTATTGCACAACCTGAAGGATATGTCGAAGTATTTCGTAATCATGGCACAGTAGACATCTTTGACTAATGCTCTTTGTATAACTAGAAAAGATGGAGGACGTCCAAACACTTATCTTGCTTCGTTTTGGGATATTTTAGACTGGTATATAGACCTGCATTTTTATTCTGAAATTGTAGGCAGGCAGAACTTTGAAGACACTTCAGATACTGAGCTTGAATATAACACCATGAACAGTTTCATAATAATCCCATGCCATTTCTTTCTTCATGAGAAATCAAAAATCTAAAAGACAATCCTAAACTTGGCAACACTGGGAAATAATTTTTTATTGCTTTTGACATTGCTTTATTCCTATTATTTTCAGGGTGTATATTTTCTCTTACGCTGAAGTTCCAGAACTAGTAACACATCAATACGATTGTAGTCCAAGATTTGTAATATTTTTTCAATAAATAAGTTATTCCCAGTTTGTAATATTTGTAATTGGCAAAATAAATATAAACTTTGATAATATTTTTTTTAATTGTCAAAATATACTGTAAAGAAATTATAGCGAGATGTACTTTGATAAAAAAATGACAAAAATCGTGTCTGCCACTCACAATTTTGCAACAAAATGAGACTTGTCCAGAAAGTTTGGTTTCAAGTTTTCCCTGTCCTAGTTTTAGTTTCAAAAGATCTTTTGTGCAACATATTTGGGACACAATCAGTATAATAATGCCTATTAGATTGAAAATGAAATTTTACCAAAATAAATATTAAACACACAAAATTTTTCATCGTTCCGATAACTTTTTGAAGTACTGATAGGTTTTCTCCTTTACCATAAAAATTGTAAACTGGACAAGAAACGTTTCGAATATACCCTTTACATGTCAGTAGATATAAATGAAAATGTAAATATTAGCTAACCAGATTATTTGTTATATTATCCGAATTCAAAATTCTAATATTTTTTACCATATATACACACGTAACCGAACTTTCTGCATTTGCGTAAGTTGAGGGGCGTTTTTCACATTGGTACATCACCACTGTATGTGAACAAATACATATGTGCTATTACGCGAATCAACACGTCAGTGCATAGCCCAATTATTAAAAAAAATCCCTATTTGCCTACATCGTGATTTGCAATAAGGAAAATAATCCAAGGAAAATATTTTACAAACTTGTATAATATTGTTATCACCTCACTTTAAAGGGTTAAATGTTTTAAGCTGATGAATTTTGTTTAAGAAAGTAATAATAAACTAATATTATAACAACACGTAAAACAGCAAAGATCTTTATACTCACCTTGTTCATTTGGGTTTCTCTTTGGATTGAGATCTCCAGTGGGGCGCTGTCACCAAAAGTAAAATTTCTCAATGAATGTTGCTAAACAACATCTGTTATTGTTGAGATCATAGGAATTAAAAGTAAACCTATTATTTTGGATAAGAATATATGTATAATAGTTACTGATTTACTTCAGTTAAATAATTATTTACCCTAAAATTGAACGATCTCATTTATAATAAGACGATCTTAGATTATCTTATACAATCTTATAATACAAGCTTCTAATTACGCAATCTTCTCATGACATCAGAGATGTATGGACTATAGCTTAGTCGATACGTAAAGAGACATAAAAATATAGTTTTATAGTTTCCTCAACATTTCACCACAATCTTTATAATAAAGCTTTCCATTTTATTTTGTCTCCTTGTCTATTCTTACGTATCCGTAACAGCAGGCAGTTAAGTGATATTGGCTAGGGATTTAGGAATCAATTGCATTTTGAATACAAGAAATGGATCAACAAAAGCTAAAATTATGTCTACCAAAGCTGACATGTTCAACCATACACAGGGATATAGGATGATTTGATCTTTGCAAGACTTAGTCACTTCTACTTCTACCTTGAGGATAAATTGATCAACATAACTCTCTTGCCAAACTTAACCTGAGTACATAGTTTTGCACATTTGAGCGTATGCAAAACTAGAGGCATACACAACTTGGTCATTATTTGTTTTGTAGAAGAATTAGCAATTTTTAACACAACACTGTCAGAAAATATGTAAAAATGCGTGGTCAAATAAACAAATTTATAAACTGAGTTCGAGCTTTGCAAAAAGTGGAATCGTGTAGTTTACTTCGGAGGTACGATATTAACTAACAAAATCTATGGCTTATGGTTCTCACAAGTTCATCCCCTCAGTAACAAACGTTAACTTTTGGATTTCATCTTGGCAGATTCTATAACGAACATCTACCTCTCAAAAATCACTCTTAATATTGTCCTCCGAACGACGTTTTGGTATTCCCAAGGACCTCTTTCCCTCCGGCTTTCGAAATACCATTTACGATTATCTTCGTTTTCCCACATTAGACTGATTTTGTTTCACCGTCTTAGACGATCTCATTTTATTATTGTTAAAACATCCAATGAATTATATAATAATAATTATTGTATTCACTATTAAGTGGTACCAATTCTGGAATTGTTTTAAATTATTAATTCTGCGACCTTATTCCAACTAGCACATCCACGTCGGCTGATATGGAATACTGGATTTTATGACATCGATCCACATCGGTCCACGACATGGTGCAACGTCCCCAACCTAATGATCCCAAAAGAGGATCAGATAAATAGGGTCGCCAGGAGCATAGAGTACCCACGCAACGCATCTAACCTAACCTCTAGCTCCAAACATTTTCTACACCCCAGACGAGCGGCGCAGAAATGTCTTCCAGATTTAAGAATATCTGGGAAAGAGGATTCCAGATCCTTGTGATCGCTGTAAAAAAATAATTTAGATCGAGGGAGGAAATACCGGTAAGGCGACACCTCCAATCGTTTAATTAGATCGTCAGTTCATATCTCCGAAGTACCAGCTGGTTCAGATTAGCGACAGATTAAGAAAGAAAAAGTCAAATCTTTACTTGGGAAATAATCTCAAACGATGATATGCATAACGACTCATATGTGACTCATACTATGTCTTTACTCACTTCGAAGTCTACAGGGTGGCAAAAGACCATGTCTTACCTTTACCTTAGTAGGGCCCACACCTGTAGTCTGGAATCGCAATTCCTGAAATAAAGACGAATGAACACAACGAATGACGGTCGCAACTCAATCCAAACGTAGTGTCATAACGCACAAATGCAAATATTATTTATTCACACAAATCACATGCTGGAGTCACTTCATATGTCAACGCAGAAATTACAAGAAATTCAATATATAGTTCCTTTCCCAAGTTGTCACTTCTCAGCTGGAGAAAGAATCGTACCACTGGTCTACGGATTTATGAACCGATCTAATCTAATTAAGATCACATCACTCCAAACGATAGGTTTACCGAAACACAGAAATAATATAGTATCAATTGCCTTCAACTTCACGTAACAATTCGTAGCTAAATTCCAACGAATATCAAGACAAACATTAAATAACTCACTGCACCTTATAAATATTACTAAACACTGTAAGAGGATTATCAACTAACGCCGTAGGTCGTACCAGGTTAATTGAGAGGTTTCTACACTACGTTCACTGAACATAAACTCAAGATTGTTCGAAGAAATATAAAAATTTCAGAATTTCAATTTATTAATTTGAATTTACACATTGCACGTTTACGGATATGATAGTTTCATAAGGATCTGAACAGAATTACTGTTGAGTTGAAGGAACAAACAAATTTGAATGATCTATCTGGTGTACATTGATTTAATTAAGCAGAACTGAAAGTTACGTAGTCACACATAAATGTCCATAATTTCTATAATAACTAATAAATTTTGTTGATACTTTCACAAATTATTCCCGAAATATTGTTATATAATTTAGAAAGGTTTTGTTACAGAATTACTTACACGAAAGAAGTTCTAGTCCAAAATACATCGTATAGAAAGAATCACTTTAACGCTATTAATTGTGTGACGTCATTACAGATGATTACTACCTTATACAAAAGACGTTCTGATTAAATCTTGAAAATACAAAATAATATTATAAAATACGACTTTTTCATCGGAGAATAGTGGCTGGAGTTGAAACCAAAATTATCGAACCATGTTGAATAATATAAAATTTACTGTTAACATCAAAACGGTACGCAAAAAATAGTCGAGCAGACATGTTGCTAATTTGATCAAGTAAGGAAAATATGCGGTAACTGTCAAACATGGCTAACCGCGAATTTCGAATGGATTTGGAAAACTGGAGACGAGAAATTGGCATATGATTATTAAAATCCAACGAACCGGTACTTATAATATAAGAATTCGGTTAATAGTGACCCCATACTGAAATTTAGAACATATTGTACATTTTGATAAATAACCTCAAAATAAAATAATAAATTTTAATGAAGTGAAAATTCCGAAATAATGATTTAGCTGAATAGTCTTGGTAGCACTTGTATCGGTTTTTAATTCTTCTTGACACGAATGATATAATTTCCAGTATGGACGAAAACAGTCTAAATCGAAAATAATACTAAATTTGGAGTTTATATCTACCTCTCGTAGACAGGGCTTAGGAAGTACAAATGACGGAATGCCCAGACATCCACTCGTCTCGTTTTAAAAATTGGAACTGAACTAACATAGCGTGGGAGAGCAGTTCTCCCAGCAAACGGAGAAGAAGGCTGATTCACACCAATCAGCAAAAAACAAGTCACGAAGCATTGACTAGGGTCCAATCAAAAACAGTAGTTAGATCCAAATAATTGCTGCGTGACTAGCGAAAACCTGGATGGATAACGATAAAAATCCAAAGCAAAATCCAAACGAAACACGCTCAAAGAGTCTAAAACCAACCAAAGAGAATCAGCTAAAGAGAACACACAGAAAGAAAACAAAACGGAGACTAAGAAAATAAAAGGGGAGAAAATAAAAATATAAAAATGGAACAGCAACTAGGCTGTCACAATGGGCCCCATATTGGATGGCAAATATCTTGGACAATTTCGGTCAATGATATCGACATCGCTCAATATCGGTCATTGACATTGTTTACATTATGTAATACAATTTCTTTACTATTTAAAAACGAATCCCTACTTTGTTATATATTGTCAACAATATAGACAAACCTACAAGAAACAGCAAAATACATTATAAATTCTAAAACACGGTTAATACTTATGCGGAAAATACTATTTTTCTGTAGCTAAAGTTACATGACTTCACTGTGTTAATGGTTAATTAAATTTGCCCACCACTGCTATCTTGTAAATTTATATTTTTTTTCGATGTTCCGTTCATGCTAAAATTAGTAGATCCGCTCCATTGTAATCATTTGACGTCTCTTCTGCTTTTAACTTCAATTTTTGTCATTTTCAGGTGAAGAATTTCATAGTAAAATAGGCATGATTACAACGAAACAACATTAATTTTCTTGGGACCCACCTTGCTACTCCCACCTCTCAGCATCCTTTGCTCAACTCCGCTTCGCGCGTCTGAGTGACGCAGCAAACTAAAGATGTTATCCAAGAAGTTCGGGGAGGGCCATCCCCGTTTTCTGTCTCTCCACCTCGACCCCTGACACTGCGTCGGGATGAGAAGTCAGTAGAACCTTTCCACAGGTAAAAATAAGAACAACAAAATAGTAAAAATAAAAGGAATTTAAGAGACGGGAGGGTTATGGGGATGATTCCTTGGCCCAGTTGGCGATGGATAACCTGGACCCCCGTTTCCGCGGTTGGGGGTGGTGGTAATTCTCTTTTATTTTATTTTCTTTCATATATATATTTTGTTACGATTGAGTATACAATACAGTTTATATTTTATTTATTTTAGTTCTGTTAACATATATTTAGTTTATTTAACAAATGTCTTCTTGTTATTTATGTATTTTTAATTATTTTATTCTCGTTACTTCTTTCCCTTCACTTTATTTATTTATTCTTTAAGTTTCTTTTGGGTATTCTTCCACACATTAAGCCACACTACAATTCCTCGCGCTTTTGATTATTAGTTATTCGCCTTTTTAAATCTTATTGTATAACAACATTTAATTATTGTTTTGCGAATCTTTCTCCTTTTCTACTTTAAAACTGATACTATAATTGTAATCCGTGCAGAATTGTTTAGCAATATTTCCATCAAAATTGCAATTTACTTTATCTGTAACATTTTTTTCTGTACATTAATATTAATATTTATTAGAATCAAAAATAATTAAACTATCAAAACAATGCAATAGATCACATGCATCGTGATGAAACAAAATCAATAACAGTATCCGTAATTAAAAGTTATTTTTTTGTCCCATTTTATTCTATTCTAATTCTATCCCTACTCTAACCTATCTTTATTCTAAAACACAATCACTCAGGTGCGGAAGTTGACTCTGAAGATTCAGATCCTGGACCTCTCTGCGAATCCTCCAGCTCTCTTCTTCACCACACTGTCTCATATAGACACTTTTACAGAGCACTTCATCACAGCATTTCTCACGCAATTATTTACTTGGTTTCAATACTCAAGTTTATTCTCCATACAGAGTTATCCTGTCCAGACCACCTGTTGAACTTCTTTCATTGGTTTCTTCGTTTAT
>JAGDQP010029151.1:0-23580 GCA_022664845.1 Lepisma saccharinum
ATATATATATATAATAAATCACAGCCATATTCAATCCACTAGTGGATGAGGCCTCTCTCCGAAGGGAGGAGTTGGTCTACTGCTCCCACACTGACCAGACGGGTTGGGAGAGGAGAGCCGAAGCTCTCACTGTGATCGCCACTGTCTTTTATTCACAGCAGCTCCCCAATTGTCCTCACGATGCTGGGTCAACACCGAAATTTTTGAGCCCCCACCGGGAATCGAACCCGGGACCGCTCGCACTGAAGTCGAGCGCGCTACCGACTAGGCTACGCAGGAGCTCATGTATATATATATAAAGAAATGTTTGAGTAAATACATAACAATCGTGCATTAACGCTGTATAAATAGAAATAAAACATATATGTGTAACCCATAAGAAAAATGAATTTGATCAGACAGTAAGAGAAGTTCCAATATCCGGCCACGCTTTTCAGCCTTATTCTAAATACGTAACATAAAGAGCAAAATATGCAAAAGGCAAGAAAGAAACATGTTCATTAATGTTCAACAAAGAAACGTCGCTCGTAAATTTTGTCACAAGAAAAAAAAAACTTTTCAATGTGGTGAAAACAAAATACCTGAGTTAATTATTGAAGATAATAGGGGACGTCGCAGAAAATCCTGAAAGGTTGCGAAAAAAGTAATTTCATTTTATTTATAAACGGGAACACATTTTCTAATATACACTTTTGGGGAGGATTAGTGGTAAGACTCGTTGCTTTGTAATGAAGGGGTGTGGTTAGATTTCCGGTTGGGAGACAAATGGTTCAGAGCCCATGGTAAATTGTAGGTTCCGTTCGTACATCTTCATCCGATGGAAGGCAATGGCAAACCACCATCGGTTCAACGCCCCAGGGATCTTCGGAGCAGAGGACCCATTACTACCATCACATGAGAAAAATAAGGTTAGAAAAATCGTTAAAAATGGAAAACTAGTCACCTTTACCCCATTCCACGACACTCTCTTTCCGGTGGCCGTAAAATGTCCTAAATGTAAAGCTATCCCATGTGCGATACGTACGTGCCGTCAACGGCGCATGGGGGATGTGGAGGTAGCGCTCCACATATTCTCGACCTACGGTACGAATGAGGTGGTGTGGTCAGTCCCACGCTCGACCGCCTTTACCTTCCCAAGGTGTCCAGGAGTACTAAGAACACTCTGGTACTCAGTTTGATAGGAGACTGAGTGCACTTTAAAGCGCCAGGCATGGGAACACTTCGAAAAAATCTCCAGAGTCCTGGCCGGGATTTGAACCCAGGCCACCTGATTGATAGTCAGCACGGCGCCTCTAAATAATATTTTGCTCCACTTAACATCTATAACAGCCATGTACCGGCTCCAAGCCAAACCTTTGTACAAGTAATCCAGCTACACAGTATTCAACAAACGCATCTCACTTTGTTTCTACTGTGAGCAGTATCAGTATTTCCTCTTTCATCATGCGTACATTTACCTATGACTTACTAATCGACCTGAGCAAAAGATGCCTAAAATCCATAAATTAATTCAATCACAATCTATGACTAATACATGTACATTATAAAAGTTTCATCGATAGATAGCTGCACTTTCCCCTCCTACTAATGATGTACACAAGTACGTAAGTAATGGATGTTGAATGCATGTGTCCACCACGTTAGGAGTGAGCCTCACAAAATTTAAAAATTGCCAATAAGAACGCTGCTTGTATCTAAACATCGAAACGACTGATGAAAACATGAGGTACACGAGCTACTCATCATAAGAATTATTTTAATTACTTTTAAAGGCTGTGGTTCCGTAGTTGGTGGTGCCTTGAACATCGATTTTTATTGCTTTATTCAAAACTCTTTTTAATTCTTATTATTTTTTTTTCTGGCACTTCTTTATACCACTCCTGCGACTGAAGGTTGCCGTCTAAAGACGCTACTACATTGGAAACTTTTGTTGAATTTCTGTTCTGAAATTATAGTTAACACAGCGAAATTAGTAACACTGTAGAGAGCAATGTAATTGAAAACAAATGCCAATGTTGTGCAAATTTGTATTTCCTTGTAAACAAAATGAATATTTTCGAGAATATAAGAAATTACTACGCCTATGTCGTGTACACCTGTACTGAAGTTAGACTTTAGAATATGTTTAGACTTTACGCAGTGACAGTAATAACACTGTATTTGAAAATGTCATATTATTGCATCATATGTAGGCCTATGTTACAATTATCACAAAACAAAAAAATTGAATTATGAAAAAAGAAACACGAAAATTAATTGTGCGGGGGGGGGGGGCTAAAATGCTCATTTTGCGGTTCGACTCGTACTACGTAATTACATACTTAAGGGGTTAAACATCTAGCAACACCCAAATAGTTTTTTAAAAATCCGTATTTTATAATTATTTCGTTAAATACGCACTCCAGTTGATCAAGATGGCGCCATACGGAGGAAAATTAATTGTGACACTTCCTGCTATTAATGACACGTATTTTGCCACAAAAACACGGACATCTCGAGCAAGCGAAGATGGCTTAGAGAAAGTCAGGTTCGGTATTTTTTAGTTATACGCAATGCACATTAGTCTCACGCACCCTTCGCCCTAATCCACAAGAATATAGTTCCTACCTCACAGCAATAGTTATCGCTAACAAACACACTTGCGTCTCACTTTCACTTCCTTTAACGCTAATCTTATGTTTTCAAGCCACACAAATATCTCATTCCTCCTGTAAATTTTGCTAAAACCACCATCACATTTGGAACTGCGCCCCTTTTAAAACTATTGTGGCCGGAACTGGTGCAGTCACCCTAGTTAATTAATGGTACGTACGATATATAGAGCGAGCTTTAAAAATCCACTGGAAGGAAGGAATAGTAAATTTCGAACTTCGAAATACAGCACACATGCAGAACAAGCGATTAACATGGAAAACACAAACGGAGAAAGAAATCTTGTGACGAACTAAATGAAAAACGGAAGAATCTAACCTGACGTTAACTAGCTCCCCTTCTTTTGCAACTTCTTTATTCGGCAGTAAATCGTGTGCGCGTGAGATTTTTATATAAAACCGTTTATAAAGTTAGTCTATTAACGGCAAAAGTACTGAAATGGATTTGTTAAGATACATTGGATTAAGTATGAAAACGTTGAGTACAAGGTAATCCTGACTCCCGAATTAGAAGCTACGGGTTAAGTTCGGTACACAGCATCCAACTGCGGAACGTATACGCTAACCGAAGTAAACCTGACCTAACCTATTCTAGCCTAACTAAACCCATTGTAAACTTACTTAATCTAACCTAGAAGAAAAACTGAAATAACTTGAATCTGGAAAGCCTTTAAAAAAAAGTGGATGCCATATAGCGAATAAATGCCGAAAGTACTACTGAATGCAGAATTTGTTTAAAATTTGGGTAGTTATGGGAGGCCTACACGTACGCCTTTCTATCCCTTGATTTTTATGTGATTGTACTTCCATAGCCCCCAAAACAAATGCCTCCACATTCTACACCTCCTAAAAATCATAAGTACAGTGACCAATCCAAAACTACGCTCGCCTAAGTACAATGTACACATGATGAACAGTGAACACTATTCGGGAAGGTTGAAAATAGCACAGCACAAAAATACGGAGATGTGTCATAGCATTGTGGAGGAATAACGAAAAAGCGCGTTTTCCCTTTTTTCAACCAGTAAGCTACACAAATACACTAACGTTCTCCTGACAAATAACAATTAATAACTACATTTTATACTTACATTTTATATTTTTTTAAAAAAATGAAGTATGGCGCCTAAATTCATCTGCAGCTCTACATAACCAATGTTGCCAGCACCGCTGTGAAAAATGTTCGGTATGGTAACAATATTCGTGATACACTACGAAGCTTACTCGATTGTCTGCATTGATAAAATTTATTTTTTTACAGTATTTTATTAATTCTTTACCCCGGCTAGTTTACTTAGAGAGCATGTACACGAAAGTAACAGCATAGCATTGCGAATTCTCACCTCGAACTGAGTTTGATTCTACGCATATACGTACTCAATTAAATGCTGCAAAATAAAAAAATATATATTTGTATTAACTATTATTTTTTAACGAGTGATACGGATCGAAAAGATTTTTACCTCAGTACGGAACATATAGGTAGTGCTTGAAACACTGTTTTAAAAATCACCCAGAATACATTGCTCGTCGTAATTGTGTAACGACTTCCAACAGATTACATAAAGTTTTGAAATTTACTGAATATTTTTTGTAAAAGAAGAACTTTTACACAAACTTTCAGTTTATGTACTCAAAAAAATGGGGATTTTACTAAGATTTCGTGTCAAAGTGGCTCACACAACCACTTTGCGTAAAATATGTTCCGTAAAATTACATTTTTTTCTTACAGTGCAATCGGAAGGCGCTGGAAACGTTCCTAGCGGCCTCCCATCCTGAGATCTTTCGAAGGTTTCTCCTCAGTCATACCAGGCAAATGCCAGGATGGTACCTCCAAACTAGACCCTAGTTGACTATTTTCCAACATCGTCTACCGCCCCCATTTCCGGCCTGAGCATGAGATCCCTAAAGACTTTAAATACAGTTCCTAAAGGCTAACAGTCAAACGTACTCAATGATTTTGGGGTAGCCGAGAGGTTAGCGCGTTCTCTTATTGTGCGCGTGATCACCGGTTCAATTCTCGCCGGAATCCAATTGAGCAAAAACTACCCTTAGAAGCCCATCACATTATTTAGGACGTAAATAACAATTCAATCAAACCTATTCAAATCATTTTCCTAAGCAGTGTTGCAAACTCTGGAAGATAGAAGTGGACGATACATTGTTTAAAATATATTTGTTTTGAATTGGCAACACTGAATGAGTAAATGCTCTAGTTTGCACACACATGAATATTTTCTGGCCTTATGTTGTCATTTCCCTTAATCACTAAGAATACATATCTAAACGTCAAATCATTAACTTTACGAGATCAGATGGGGCTAGTTTAGAAATCATGAATAATGAATGCTCATAATGGCGCCAAATCGCAACAGACTGAACACACTTTTTAACCCGCCTACAAGATGGCAGCGCAGTACAGTTAAAAGCACTACATTCAGGTCACTCTTGTCATGTTTACTTAGAACAAAACCTTAAATATAAGGCGATTTACCCCGTGACCAGAATTCCCCCCTGTCGACTCTAGTACAGGACTACAGGATATCAATACTTATTAAGATTAAAAAAAACGAAAAAAAACAACAACAACTATGTTGAGCTGCTGTAATGCAGGGTTCTGATTTAATACCACACGATAAGTAGATGGGTTTGTGAAATAAATAATTATTGCGTAATTGTATAATAATAATTGAAAATCGAAAAATAATTTTGAAAATCAAAACTATTTTGGGCTATTTCACTCTTTTTCATCTATATTTCAAAAGAAGTCAACACCTCGAAGTGTAGAATCAGGCGGGTTGCAGCACTATCAGGCGTCTGCGCTTTTTTTTTTTTAGAGAGAGAGAGAGAATAGAGAATTTGGATTGCGGCCTTTTTAGATTTCGAAATTAAAATAATAATAATTATTTAAACATTTCTATAAAAACCCGGAAATATGAAATTGCGCGAAACTCACACCTATTAATTTTACAATTAGCATATCTTCGATAATTGATTGAATTTATGTCCAGTTTTGGATAAAGTGGGCTCCGACTAAAAATGCACCCCAGCGGGAATTTAATCCGCGTCCACAAGCACAAAAAGCGACCGAACTTACTTTTAAGCTAGTCTGAGGTTAACATACTTTCCTATTCGTACATAGGATATGAATCCCAGGCCAGAACATAAAAAAACAGGCAAAATTGTAAAACTGTTGTGATTCAATCGTTTTTCACCCACGAAGGTGGAGAATGATCAGTTGAATTGCTGTCGTGCCATCTAGTATTTAAAACTTAATTATGGCCTTTAAGCATCTATGGTTCAGGCTGGGGTAGTGTACGGCTAAGTATGGAGTAAAGAGTCGACCAGGGCCTAAGTTCAAAGTACCATCCCAGTATTGGGAGGTTGAGACCAGTGGCGACCAGTGGTTGTCTCCACTGGGTGTTGCACTCCCAGTCACAAAGAGTAGGGGGCCACGAAAAATTTAGGAAAGGGCTTGGGTTTACGAAACATACATAAAATTAAGTATTTGTGATGGTTCCAGGAAAATTTACGGGGGCTCAGTCGTGGGCCTGGACTTTCACTATATGTGAGATGGTTGGGTATACAAAATAGGAAGTGACCAGATTTTCAAATAAATTGATTTTAGTCAATTAATTACGATTTTGAGAAAATCTAGAAAAATAGTCGTAGCTATAATATTCAGGATATAATTCGATAGTTTGTCACAATTTTTCGTGGCTAGAAATTTGTATGACTGTTTGTGATATTCTTAATATCAGTTTTAGTAGCTTTGAAGATTCACTAAACGTTTTCTCCAAGCTAATTTGAATTATAAAGTCTAACAAACCCACAGCACCTGACTAGGGTTTCCGCCAGGAGTTTTAGTTTAGGGGGTATAAAATCAAAATTGCGAGGGTGTAAGTGGAGCTTTGCACGGTTTCTACCGAGTTTTTGCTGCAAAAAAGTAAGTTCGGGGGTGTTGTGGAGATTTGGGGGTGGTACCCTCACAGGGGGATCTAGTTGAATCAGTGCTCCTAACATTGATCGAAATTTTCCTGCCGAGTAGATTGAAGACAGTTCGTGACGACAGAGCTCTCCTTTGTCAAGAAATGTGTAAGTTCACATACATTCACCACAATTTGTTTTGTAAAATTCCAAAAGTAACTCAGAAATTTATCTGGAGTATACAGCGTGGCTACCATAACGTGCCATGTGAATGTAAAACGGGATTTTGCTTCGCAATAATCACATCGTATGCTTCCTTTGCTTCCCTTACCTATTCCATTATTTATCTTTCTCCTTTCTGATACCGTGTTTGTATTGTCTGTTGTTTCACTCCAATCATCAAGCTGGGCTCTTATACGTCTAATATTTGTTTCACAGTGGAAAATAGCCTTTTGTGCCAAGGACTGGTTAATTTCTCGATTTTGAAGTTGATTAAACAAAATTTCCACAAGAGGCACTATTTTACTACAAAAAAAGAAGCCAGAAAATAAAATGACTGCTAATAAGTGTTTTCTTGAGTACTTCAGCCCAATGGATTGTGTTTAAATTTTTCTCTTCCTCCATCTTCAATATCTTATTCATGCATTGAATAATATCTTTTTTATGTTCAAAGACAGTAATTACGCTTCTGGACAGGAAGCTCCAACGAATATTACTTGCTTGGGGAAACCGTTTCTTAACGAGTGAATCTAAAACTGCGACTCACTGGGGATTACCATAAAAAAAAGTACACACGCCTTTCAAATTTGAAAAACAAAAATACCTTTTTATTGATAGAAGCCGCTTTCCTCATAAATAGATTCACTTGATGAGCGTAACAATGTATATACATAGCATTTGAAATGGGACGATACAATACCATAGCTTTAAAATTATAATTTTGCGATTAAAATAACATGACAAGTCACCGCATTCTGTGGTCAAAGGCAAGAAGGAACACATACACGATCACACACAGAGAGACATATATACACGTTCACACACACAGAGGGAGGGAGAAAGGGAGAGAGAGAGCGAAAGAGAAAATGTGAGTTAGTCGTAAGTAAATGACGGGAACTAGCAGATGGCTTTTTGTAGCCTAGTGGTCTTGCGCTCCACAAGTGACACTTTCTGGATGCAATGGAAAGCTAAGGAGGGGAGAAATTAGTAGAAAACCCTGCTAAGTCCGTGCAACTTCCCAATACCTGTGGTAATTGCTATTAGAAATGTCAGTCGAACATGTAGTGAAGCCTCTGCAGCGAGTTGCGCTTAAAAGAGGTGCGGGCAAATTACAACACCAAGATTAAACTGTGAACCTATGAATTATTTTTTCCTTCCTAAAAGAAAACTATGGCTTTTTGAACACCGAAGGGTAGAATATTACTACATTGAAAAAAAAAATAAGAATGTGGGTGTTGCGTAACGGGGCAACAAAGATACAGACCACTACTGGTTCAGACTGTTACTTTCACTGCAACAACAATAGAAAGTTGGGTGTTTTCGAAAATGTCGCCATATTTAGACACCATTTTTCTCTAAAAGCACATTTTCGAGAAACATTAATTTTTAGTATTGTTGATACACTTGTGTATTCTAAAGGTTGAACAAATTTTGTTATCGACCAGTAATCGGTTTACATTAGATAGCTTTATGTATAATGCAAAATTACATTATTTTCAAAAGTTGGCCATATTTGGACACTATTTTCTCGGAAAACACATTCTTAAAAATAATTGTCAGTTTAGTTGAGACACTTATGTGTTTTGAAAGCTGCTCAAGTTTCCTAATCGACTAGGCATTGCTTTAGATTTAACATTTAAATGTTTTCCGCTAAAACGAAATGCGTTCGCGAGAAACTTCGGAATCTATCAACATGCACGGCAGTGCATGAGCCAAGTTCGTCACGTCAGAAAACCTTCAGCACTGCCAGAAGCATGTTATACAGGAACAAGAGTTTATGGCAAAATCGACGATTTGGGGGCCCCGTAAGAGAAAAGATGTTAAAGATAGGAATATGACCTTTTGCCGTTAAGGAGATATGGTAAATATGTGCAGATGTACAAAATTTCATATTCGTATCTCAAACTATGTTCTAGTTGTGGACCCCTGAAATTGCACATTTTAGGCTAACTGACTCACTCACTCACTCTGACTGACTCACTCATCATATTGTTTAGGATGTTTGGAGTAAGCTAGAAACATGAAATTTTGTATGAAGGTAGAGGATGATAAGTACATAAAGGGAAATTCCGACATTTTGAAAAGGTCGCCATCTTGGATTCAAAATGGCCGCTAAACCTAAAATTTCAAAGAATACACAGCCTAAACGACTAAAGCTAGAACAGTGAAATTTGGTACGAAACTACACCATTGATAGCAAATTAAGAAAACTTTTAAAAAAATTGAAAAAGTCGCCATTTTGCATTCAAAATGGCCGCCAACCCTAAAATTTTAAAGAATACACAGCCTAAACGGCTGCCGCTAGAATAATGAAATTTAATTTGACATTACGACATTATTAGTAGATTATGAAAATATTACAAAATATCTCTAAAGACGCCATCTTGGATCCAAAATGGCGGACGTCATAAATCCATTTTCCAACTGCTTGAGACAGAGATACGAAATTTGGCATAATGATGTATTATCAAGAGTAGTTTAGGAAAACATAACAACGTTCTAAGCAATTCACCATCTTTGATTCAAAATGGCAGCTGAAATATCATTTTTCACATCGTTCGAGATAGTGAAATGAAATTTGGTATGGCAGTGTATCATCACGAGTATGTCACGAAAATATAAGAAAACGTTAAAAATGTTTCCATCATTTATCCAAAATGCCCGCCTAAGCCCCACTTTATAATGACTGAAGCTAGAGAAACGAAATTTGGTATGAAGGTGTACCATTACGAGTAGGTTAGAATAAATTCGGCTCTTCTCCCCTAGTAGGGTACAGTTCCCAGCTGGAGCCTGATTGCGATTTAGGGGTGCGCCCCAGCGAGGCCATCTTGGAATTCTGGGGGCAGCGCCCCAATGAGGCGAAGCGAGTATATACATTACACAAGTGTAAAAAGCTGCGAAATACGAGCAAAAGCACCAGGGGTGCAAACTGTCCAGTCAACTCCTTCAACCTTAAAAGGTGGGGAAATGGAATATGGATGAGCCTAGTTCCTCGCGCCAACTTCCAATACTCCTGCGTGTCCCACCAAGTTTTACTCGTCACAAACGTTAGCACTGCCAGGAGCATGTTATACAGGCTGAATGTGGAAGTTTCCCCATTCGAACGCAGCGCTCTGGAGTATGAGGGAATATCTGCACCATGTGGCGCAGTGCACTGCAGATTCTGGTTGTGATAGAAAGACGCAGTTTCTCCAAACTCCTCAAGTTCGATGCGCGGCCTGCCGTGGGATTCTTGGCGCAGCGACGCGAGCGAATCGAGGGGAGTATCAACACGTACGGCAGTGCATGCAGAAGAGTTCCGCGTGTCACAAAACGTCAGCATGCTATACAGGAACAAGAGTTTATTACGAAATCAGCGATTTTGAGGTTCTGTAAGAAAAAAAATGTTAAAAAATTGAAATATGAAATTTCGAAGCATGATGGTATATCATCACTAGTAGATTACGAAATATGTACAAAGACATCATTTTGAATCCAAAATGGCTGACTTCATAATCCATTTTCCAGAACGTTTGAACTAGGGATACGAAATTTATCATAAAGGTGTATTAACAAGAGTAGTTTAGGAATAATTTACATTTTTGAAAAAGTTGTTAACTTGGATCAAAATGGCCTCACAAAAACTTTTTCCACACCATTCGAGCTATAGAAACGAAATTTGGTTTGAAGGTGTACTATCACAAGTAAGTAACGGCAATGTAAGAAAACTTGTTAAAAATCGCCTTCTTTAATTCAACATAGCCGTCCAAATACCATTTTCCAAACCACTGAAGCTAGAGAAACGAAATTTGGTATGAAGGTGTACCATCAGGAAAATGTTTCAATAAATGGATAAAACCACCGCTATGAGCGTGCAGCTCCCGAGGCGATATGGGAAAAGGTCTGCACAGCATGGGGCACTGTCCCCAGAAAGTCTGATCACAATAAAGGAGGCGTACCCCTAAAAATTTGAAGTTGGGGCGCACACGGAATTCTGGGGCAGCACACCCAGCGAGGCGAACCCTGTATATATACAAGTATAAAAAGCTGTGAAATCCGAGCAAAACACCAGATGATGTTAGTGTGTGGTGGTGGTGGAATTTATGGCCGCGAGCAGGAAGCAAATTTGCTGTATCATCACAAGTAGGTTACAATAAATATGGCAAAGCTTCCCTATGTTTTAAATAAATATCTCATTCCCACGTGTGGTGTGTATGAGAAAAAATCTGCAACATGGAAGCACAGTGTCCTGGAGAGTGGTTACGATAAAGGGGCGTAAGTACCCAAAAACTCGAAGTTGGGGGCACAGGCAGCTACGGGGGGCGAGGACCTAAACGAGGCCGAGCGAGCGAGTATATATATTATACACGTACAAAAAGCTGTGAAATCCGAACAAAAACACCAGATGTGCAAAAAGTGGAGCCAAGTTCTTTAGCCCTAAAAAGGTGTGAAATGAGACGGATGAGCCAAGTTCCTTGGTGACAGCATGTAACAGGAACAAAGGAACTTGGCGCGAGGTGGCAAGGTTCATGATCCTCAAGCTATAAGGGTTGTGGGGATCCTAAAACCCACTACATCCACCGCCACCAAACCTAAGGCTGTTGCCAGCTCGCGCCAAGTTCCTTTGTTCCTGTTACATGCTGTCACCAAGGAACTTGGCTCATCCGTCTCATTTCACACCTTTTTAGGGCTTAAGAACTTGGCTCCACTTTTTGCACCTCTGGTGTTTTTGTTCGGATTGAATTTGCGGGGAGAGGAAGCTTCAGTCGCCGATAATTTATTCCTCTCTTTCTCCCATCAAATTCATTACCTTCCCAAATCTCTCGCGAATGTATTATTGTTTTCTCTGAGGAGAATTTAGTCGTCAAATCTAATCCAACGTATGTTCGATTAAGAAACTTGTAATGTTCGATATTTAAGTTTTAATATTTCAATTTTTTGAAACCTTGACCTTGAATTTAATACTTTTTAATCCGTTTGTGAAAATATTTCATTAAATGTCGTGCTTTCTTGGGTATTATTAATTTTTATAGAAATTTTACAGCCCAGCTTTATGTCAAAATCCACTGTTGCTATTTACGAACTTCTTTCTTTACTATATAGACATATTTTCGACGTAAGAGCGGCTGCTCTTCAACCTTTCAAGAGAAAATGGTATGAACGAATTCAGTTTGAGAGTGTGATCTAAATATTAGATAAAGAACTATGAGTACTTTGAAAGAACTGCAATCCATAAATATTACAGCTTAGAAATAAGAACTCGGTGAATGTGAGTTTTGTTAAACGTTTGACGGACACAATCCAGATGACAAGAAAAAATATTTTTCGGACTGTAATATATGGACAGCTCATATAGAGAAAGTTCATGCTTCAAGTGATAAGTATAAGGGAGAGACTATTCCTATGGACGAGAAGTCACTATATTTTTCAACTGATTTAAGCAAAGAAAGAAAGAAAACTTGTGAGAGATGGAGAACTTGAATTCTTCGAAGAGATTAATTGTATTTAATAAAAGCTTCGCGCCATGAGGAAAAATGTCGGAAAATAGTCCCTAGTTGTTATTTAGCATGAGGAAATAGCTGATATGAAGCAAGAAGAGATCACAAGTGAACGTCATTCCTTTTTCTTTCAGCAGAAAAAATGTATTATGGCTTTATAATTGTTTCACGTAAAACAAAAATTTGTTTCTGCCGACTTTCCTTGTGTATATTATGAATGTCCTGGTGAAATATCGACTCAAACTGTAGGTATGCACTATTTTTAACCAGATCATACAGCTATGCCTGCTGATTCTTTTCACCATTTGATTGAACTTTCCATGAAGAAGCAGAGTAAAATACAGAAGGTCGATCCGTTTACATGTGTCAAATTGTGAATCTTCCTCCCTGGACGAACAGAATGGAGTGAAGCGAGTGGTTAAAACACAGGAGAAATCCAGGAGTCTGTAGTAGTGAGTCACTACCACAAGTGTGTGTTGTGTGCTTCATGGTTCCAAAGGTCAACCGGTTTTGGGAGGGCTACGCAATTGCACTTTTCCACGCCAAACATTCGGTGTCTAAAATTCAATAATAGTGCAAGGAACATTGATACGCGAGTTTGGTTCGACGGCTACCAAGAACACAATTAATCGGTATATAAACTAACAGTTACCAACGATTCAGTGACCCACGAAGGGGGACTAGGAAGCGAGTGTGCACTGCAGTGATGCAGTCTGTCTCTCATAGATTGCGTCGAATGGCCCTCCTAGAGAATTCCCTCCGCAACGTGTGATAGGCTCACAATACCTCGGGGTACAGTCAACTGTGAACCTCAACCTGCGCGAAAAGTTAAACCTCCGGATGATCTTTAAAAGTCGTGGACATTACCTAAGTGTGTTCCATCGGTGTGAGAGAAAGACCAACAGCAGGTGCCTCTACGAACGCCATTTATACGGGGAAAAGTGGAAGTATGTAGTCACATTAGATGAAGCATGGGTGTATTTATCCGACTGTGGAAATTTTCGAGCCATCACTTCACGCGATGCAAAATCTCGTCCCGAGTTCATCCGTCATTGCAAAGCAACCTCCCGAAGGGATTCATAGTTGTTGCGGGGTATTGCTATCAAGGCAAGTTGACTATTCGTCAGGTCACTAAAAACTGTCAAACCAGCTCTGCCTTCTTTCAGGAACATATCCTGACCCCAATTTATACAGAAGACCTGCCTCGTTTGTATGGAAATACCAACAATCAATTCTCTGTGTATATGATAAGGCTTCACCCCATACGTCTCATTCTACCCGTAACTTTCTGCAACAGATGGCGCAATACACCAGCATTTAGGCAATTCCACTTCATGGTATACCGGTGAAGTCACCGGGTGCCAGTCCTATGAATTTCTGCGGGTCTGGTCTACTAAAAAGGACACTTTCATCTCGACGTATGATCACTTTCCGGGGCCTGTGAAAAGCCTATAAGGAGAAGAGGTAGAGGGTTCCACTTCCTGTACTTCGTCATAGCCTTCTACAAGGGAAGTTACGATGCAGGACTATTGCACAGACACGTGGAGATCACATTGAGGTAAACCCATGGTGGTCTTGTAGATTTTCGTAAGGTAGGGCTAGTTCAAAATTGTACACATGCACACGGATGGACCTTCTGTATAAGCCTTTGAGGATTTTGAAAACGCAGTGTGTTCATGTGGTAATAAGGATTTTGTGAAAATCATGGGAACTGAAGGTTTTACGGTTTGGGAATCTAAATGTTCATTTTGTAAGTGAACATATGTATAAAATCGACGAACTAGTCGTCAAAAATTTAATATAAACATATACAACTATGAAGGAATTTATTTCTGAATCATTTAGCTCTCAATTTTCATAGGTATATGATGAACACAGTTCCAAATATGTCATGGTCAGATTTGTTCGATTGTTGAGCAGCACATAGAAAAATCTTTTAAAGATATTCTCACAGGCTGCATTTGAAACTTTGTTTTTCTGTTTCCGATAGCGAGATTTACGGTGGCGTGACATTTCACGTGTATGACTTGTTTTCAAAATCCTTTTACCGCGAATACCGTCAAAAGCACAAAATCAATGGTCTTGTGATAATGTAGTTAGTATTCTCCCGCTAGATGGCAAATCATATTTGCAAATTAGCTGCCATCAATGGAGAATAAAATGTACTACGTTCTAGCATTCTCTGTGCTACGAGAATCCGCTCAAATTCGTCGATGGAAGCAAAATGTCTAAATTTCGTGAGTTAAAAATACAATTTCACAGTGTTAACAGCCATTTATCTACTCCATGCGATTTCTTGAGTGTTTAAAATTTTCGCGAATTTGCGAGTCGCGAAACTCTACTGTTCCTACTTATAGACCTAAATAAATAAAATATAGATAAATATATAGAATTTAGAGATAAAACATCATACGAACTGCTTAAATTGATTAATTTTATTGTATTCAAATTGATAATTATAAGTTTGTAATTTATATTGAAATTCTATGTGAGGACCTCTCAAGTCAATTGCATAAATACAAGTAACAGTATTTACTAGCAGTTTTTGAAGTAAATACTTGGATTGGTATGCATAATGATAGAATGTACTTGTAGTATTTACTATTCTCCCAGGTAAGGTATAAGTAAAGTAATATGCATAACGATTTAAGTAAATGCTTTTAGTTATATTTTTTACTTGAAGTGAACACTAGATTTTTATGCATACGACCCAATATCTATAACACATTTCTGTAATCTAAAGTCACTCTAACGTTTCAAAATATGACACTGCCAAAAATGTAATAATCACTACATTTTTTTTAATAATACCAGACTCTTAAAGTACTTGAAATATTTTGCTCTACTCTTCACAATACTCATATTAATAATTAAGATCGAAGATTTCAGATCAGTTCGCAATAACAGGAAATAAAAGAAAGCTCTGTATTTTCCTTAGGACATTCTTAGTACGCATCTATGAGGCAAATGCTAAAATTGTGCTAAAATAATGTCCTGACCTCTATCGTCTTCTTCTTTTGCTCCGGAAGCTGCTTGGAATTATGAAGCCAGGTGAGTGGATTTATACGCTTCTCCGATTCACTGCTCCAAGAACAAATTTGAATTGCTAACAAGAGCAGTCCATGCCTATATCCACGAAAGCAGGAATGGGAAAGGTACCATCCCGCTATTTTTGTAGTATGACTGAGGTAAACAAGGAAATCATCAATAAAACCTACCTCGCAGTGGGCTGCATGATGAGCAGACATACTTGTAAGGTCATTTTAAGATATTGAGACATTTAGAAATTGATGTAGGAGTCCCAAAAATCCAAAATGGGTCCAAGATTTAATAATTAATTATTGATTCTAGTATTTGAGTGGTTTTCAGATTTTAAGTGTGTTTAACGATATTGAACATAAACCTGACATCCTCTGAACACTGTAACTACGTTTAAATATATCCATGAACCATCGAAATTCAAGATGGCGGCCATTAATTCAAATATCGTTTTATAGTGGGGAAGATTAGGTGAAAAATTATGCTTTTCTTTAGTTCACAATGGTTCGTGGTGTCCTCAAATCATGCAACGTTAACCCATTATGCAACGTCATACAATACTGTAAAGTTGCACAGCGACATAAGTCGGGTGACAATACAATATTCTATTATTACTTTTATATATTTATATATTTTAAAAGCATATTTTAATATATTTTTTAATATGGAATTCTTTATTCTAAAATAAATACTAGCCTATGACGATATAGCATTTGACTGGTTGCAGAACGCTTGACGATTTGGGTCACAAAAAATAGCTTGAGAAAATTATCCGAACACCGATATCATTCGAAAAAATACTAAAAAACTGTTTAAAGACATACTTTTCTTAAACAATTCGTACTAAAGGGTAAAAAATAATTTTCTTTGTTCATCACTAGAAAGGAACGCATGGGGCGCGCCAACTGAAGCAATTATAAAGTGGTTGTATATGAGAGCGCGTTCCATCTTTTCTTTTTAGTCATGAATAAGCAAAATTAATTTTTACCTTTTAGTACGAATTGTTTAAGAAAAGTATGTGTTTACAAAGTTTTTTTTTAAATTTCTTTTCATAAAAGCATGAAATTTGGCATGATGATTACACATACCTGCAAGGTTATCCTAAGATATTAAGGAATTTTGAAATTGATGTAGGAGTCCAGAGAATCCAAAATGGCATTCAAGATTTCATAATACACCATATATAATTCTGGTCGATATTGTGACACGCTTTCGAGAACTTTCCTGTTCCGAACACTGCTCTGGATCAGTTGTTTCCATCATGCCTTTCCTTTCTCGCGCAAGCATTTTATTAGTTTATCCCATAGGTAATGTATTTTTGCATCGCGAGGAAAATAACGATAACTTACATTGAACACTATCGTCAGTTAGGAAAATAGTCTCCATCGGACTCCACAACACTGGCAACTGTCAACCAGCTGTTGAATCCCCCGCTGAAAGAAGTCACCGGTTTTGGAGACAAAGAACTGGGTCACTTTTCATCGCACGCTATCCTCATTTTGCATTGTATTTCCGGATAGGTGGTTTTGCAGGGTGAGAGAAAAACAGTAGTCTGTTCGTACAAGATCTACTAAAACACCAGGTGAGGGAGTTTCTTCCAGCAACGTTCCTTATTCTTAGCACAGGTTCTTCTTGCCGTGTGTGGGCGCGCACATCACCGTGGATGAACACATCCTTGCGATTAACCAAAGCAGGACGCTTCTTCAACAATGCAGTCCGTAGGCGCTTAAGCTGTTGACAGTATACAACTGCTTTTATGGTCTGTTTACGTGGCAAGAGCTCAAATTGAATTATCCCACGAATATCCCACCAAAAACTCAACATCATCTTGCAGGGGTTCCTGTTTTGGCAGAGTTCCCCCTTTAGGTACTCACTACCGTTTGCGTGTAATGTTATGGTAGAGGACCTACTTTTCAACCTCTGCCACCATCCTGTCCAGAAATGGCTCAAGTCGTCCGTGACAGGTGAGTAGGGAACTGGAGATGTCAACTCGCTGCTGCTTCTGCTGAAGGGTTAAAGCATGGGGGTACATAACACGAATATTAAATACCCGAATATCCAAATTCGCTTTAGTTTTATTAACCCACCACACTTCAATCAAGTGTGGCCATTAATAAAGTTACTTTAATTAATGGCCGACATTTTGGATTTCAAGGATGCTTGGGTAAATTAAAGCTGGTGAATGCATTTCAATGATCTGAAATTCATGTTGAAGAGGTCAGCATTTGAAGATAACTAAATCTAATTATATATAGAGATATTTGAGTTAATGGATGCTAAGTAGTAGTGGTCGCGTAGTTACTCAAGTACAGACCTTTACGGAAGATGCCTCCCCTCTTCAGAAACGGCGAAAATCGTGAGAACACGCACGTGTCATCGTAGTAGGGGGACCCTCCTGCTAGACGGGGATTGGCTCTCTCGAGCGGCTCACGATTGGCTGGAAGTTAGTTGGCGACTAGTCATGGGACAAAGCGAATCGGTCCCGTGTAGGTGTACGAGTCTTAGGGTGGATGAAGCTTGTATTTGGTCAGTCATTGACCAATGGACTCCGAAATTTTGTCTTTTATGTTACGGCTGCTACTCGAACCGCCCCAACGGTAATGAACATGAATGTTTCGGTTATTTGAATGGCTATACGTTCCCAGACGGTTCTCCGGAAGACGTCTTCAAGGAGTTTGAGGAATTAACTACATTTGTCTTGGATCAACAAGAAACCCAGGAAGCTTTATTTAAGTTGTATTTGGAAACTCATCCTGAAGGAGGGCAAAAGAATCTCGAGTCTGGAATCCGACATTTATTGAATACAAGATCGGAGGATTTTCAAGCCATGTTTCGTGAGAAGGATCGTACTGCCCCCTGCCACCATTGAGTCTGTCCCGCTCCTGATTGGCTGTTGCTAGCGACGATGGCTCTGGATGCTAGTTCACGGTATCAGTTGCCTACTAGCCATGGAACAATTCAAAGCAGTCAACGAATCGCTCCTCGTCGAAGCAGCAGATAAAGTCGAGGAAGCTGCATTAGCCGTAATAACGTGTAGATGTTCTTTACGGTGGATTGAGAGGCTTGCATTTGGCGGAGTATCGAGCATTGGAAACCCGATCGCTTCATTGTATGTTCAGGGTGCTTCTACCTGCGTCCAAGTCAACGGGACCATGAATGTTTAGGGTTCATATGGGACCGCTGTTTTCCTGAACCTCCGGAAGTAGCCGAAAACATACTTTTAAAACGTACTGGAGAAGAGCTTCGGGAACCCGACACAGTGAAAGCCTTGTTTGCGATATACTTGGAATCGCATACCGACGCCAAGGATCTGGAAAGAAACTTCGATTTGGGGATTCAGCATCTGTTGAAAACTAAAACCTTCCCATTGAAGCAACTCTTTCTGGAGAAGGACTACGCTGCCGGATACCAGGAACAATAATGGAACAGTGTACTCAGTGTGTTGGTGACTATATTATTAGCCAATGTGTATTAAAAACAATAAGTTCTTATTTACAAGACAACCCAATATTATGTACGGGCTGTAATCTTCAATCTGTGCACGAGTGTATGTACGTGTGGAACACTGGGACAGTGATTGCAAAACATTTAGAAACTCACATTACTCACCCTGAAATCTTCCAGGACTATTATGAACTTTTTCAGCATCAGGGTCATTTTCATATTTCAAAGAATGTGTTGTTTAAAGTATGTCTTCAGTTTGTGAAAGATCCTGAATGTATTGGCCAAGTGATACCTATTATTCTGGAACAGCAGAACCGTGTCAGTGCACCTATGTTGTGTGCGAGGCAGTACATTCTTGATTTTCAAGGATTTAAAATATCAGCCAAAGAATATATTGTACGTGAATTTTGTTTGGCTGCATGTGATGGAACATTACTTTTCCATTGTGTGGTGAAATTACCGTGTGAAACCACAGACTTGGCTGTGGGATATCAGAAACAAGTTCAGTGGCTTACTCAAAACTTTCATGGCTTACCCTGGGATACGTCTAATGGATATACCATATCCCACATTGGTCGAATCATTTCTCAGTGTTGTGAACGAAATTCTATCTTTTACTGTAAAGGTGCAGAAAAGACAGTGTGGTTACGAAAACTCTTTCGTATTGTGAACCTTGTCAATGTTGAAGAACAAGGATGTCCTGCCTTGCACGACTTAAATTTTCAACTCAGTATATTAAACTGTATGTACCATGAGCCAGTGCAACGGCATGCATGTGCACTCCGCTCCTGTATGCAACTACAATTTTGGATAAAAATGCAATCATCAAAAGTAGTGGATGGAATATCCACATTGTCTCTGTAAAATTGTACTTGCATGATAATAAACTTATTCATACCTAGAATGTGCTGGTTTCTTTTCATGAAATAAAACCCAAACAATTTAGAGGTAGAAGGTTTTTATTACAAATAAACTACTCTACTACAAAAGAAAATTATTTACATTGTTGTTTTTGTTTCTTGATTTTCTTTACATACTCTAGTACAAGCCGATCATTTTGTTTCAGGTTTCTGGTATGAAATTTAGACAATACATTTTGATTACGTGCTTTAAAATAAAGAAAAACTATACAAAACAGTCCGCATAAGAGAGACTGGTCAGCTTGATATTTGGTAATATTTACACGAAAAGATTTACAATTTCGACGTAAGAATTTAAGAATAGGTCTGGGAGCTGGATTGCCCAGACTATCGAAATAGTAGCCATGACCATGGCGATTTATATATACACATACCCAGTGACTGCCGCCACTACGAGATACACTTAAATTGATAATTAATGCGGCTGGGTATTTCACTACTACAGGCAATGTATCAATTGCGTATATGCCTGTTAAAATAGATGCACTAACACAATCCTGGAGAATTGTTTCTAAAAGTTCATGAGTCCACATCAGAGTCACTTACTGGTGTTGGAGTATACGTGGGAAACACTGGAGGAAGGATATAGCGTGAAAGTTCTAAATATTTGAGGTAGTGTCCATATGTTTTGGCTTCCTTCAACACACACCGATATTTTTCAAATTGATGACGGGGATGTGCACAGGCTGTTGTAGGAAAACACAGGTCCGTATATTTAGGACAGTTTAGATCCTCTAAATTAATGATGGGACGTTCTAGAAGTCGCTCGAGGAAGTGTTGACGTGTGCTCCCAAAGGTGAATAAGGTAGAACTGCCTTGGGTATAGGTCACAAGCACTGTTTTAAGACTTGAATACTCAATGTCACCATCTTCATCCCAACGAAGTCCAATACTGTGTTTGCTAATGTATTCATTCGTATACTTTAACGCTAATGCCAGATCTGCAAAGGGGAACGGGGCCTTGAACAACCAGCTTTGCGACGTATCGGTATCAGGATTTACAATTGCAACTTCTTTAACGACGAGGTCTTGACTATCCCCATCGCCTTGGTCAAACGCAGAAAACTGTATGACTTGTCTCATTGCGTCCAAGCGATCCACTAATCCAAGTAAGAAAGAAAGAAGAAGTTTTATACCATCTATGTGAAGGGGAGCTTAAACAGCATTGTCAGTATATACGTTGCGGTCCTTGTCGATCTGAATTAATGAATCAAATTGAGCATACACGATGCATCTAATGGAATTTGCAAGATCTTGACTAATCCAATTTTGATATTCACAGGAGAATCTTTAACAACATCCCAAGTGGAGTCGTCCAGAGTATTTGTAGGAGATAGAATAAAGGCGTACAGCGTATAGCCTTTAGGATAGTCATCCATTGTTATAGTGTGCCCAGCATTTTGATGGAAAATACCTGTGCAGGAAAACAAGGTGTAGTAGCTTCGAATGAACAAATTGTTTGCAAAATTAGGAGTGAAGGGGGAGGGAGGATAAAATTTAGATCCAACCTGAACCTGAAGCTTGTTAAGATGAAAGTGTTGGAAATTGAAGGGATTGAGATCGTACTGACCATTGAATGCAGTATTTGAAACAAATCCAATGACAAGACCTTTAGGTACACTACCCAAAAATAAATTATCCAAATTGTACGAAGATACGCCTTGAGGGATCGTATGCACACGAGTCTCTACACGAGTTAATGGTAATTTTGCTGTATCTTTGATCATGTAACTATTCAGCTGAATAGCCAAGTCGGCTGAAATATCCATTCGGCGAGCATAGAGAATCACATCGTTCAAGACAACTTTAAAATTAGTTATCAGCACCCATTAGACAGAAGGAATCTTTGCTACGATACAATTTGACTTGAAGAGAGACTTTATTGGGAAGAATACGTTCTATCCTTGCAATATCAGTATAGAGACGACCAAACATTTCGAAAAAGGTACTGCCTCCAACAAAACCACCACGTTTCTGAAATCCTGTATTAGCATTACCCAGCGTATTGAATTGTCCTGCAGTATCCTTGTACCACAACGCACTCGTTAAATGTGTATTGGTAGCATCATCAGAATAATTCAGTAGTGTTTCCATATAGGCTCGGTACGGGTACGAACCATTTGAAGAAGAAATCAATTTATCATTCAGTGAAATATCGATCTGACCAAACAGCGAATGGAGGAAATTGTTGACTGGTGCAACGACGTCCGCGACAACGGCTGGAGGTCCTGCTGCTGCTACGTGGAGATTTGTACCGTCAGGACGCACAATTCGACATTTTACGTAGACGTAAAGATAGGCAGGGTGAATATACTCTGCAGTGTCTCCAGGAATAACAAATTCAATGGGACCTTCCGATGTGAGTGTAGATATGAGACGATATTCCACCATCCGTGAAGATTCAATGGCGGTCTGCGTCATGGGTACTGATACCAAATCAAATTCATTGGTACAGTACTCTTTACTGCTTGGTGTAAGGAACGACATTTTAAACTAAAGATATCTCGAGCTTTGCTTGTACGACGCGACTTCTTTTTCCTTATGGCTGGAGGTCCAATACGAGGAGGAGCTCTTCGTTTGCGTGCGCTTCTCCTACCACTACCGGCAAGCAACTGAGTGACTTTATTTTCAGCTTTTGTCTTTAAAGCTGAGCCTGTCTCGCGAACCCGTGCTTTGATTGATTCTTTCACAGGGCGATTTTCTAGCATATCCCCAGCAACTTGGATTCCTGTTTGTAAGGCCTGACGCCGAACGGCTTTTGCTCCCTGTTTAATGAGTGGCATTGCAAATCGGAATAGGCCACGAAATAAACTTCCAATACCGTGGCCTCGTTGATAGACGGGTCCCGCGAAATACGGGATCCCACGACCACGATGTAGTGCTACTTTCATTGCGAGAGACGTGTAAAGTGAAGTGTCACCGTCAATGTCCCGGATGCAAATGGCAAATTACGTCCTGCATGGTCCTTTAGTAGGATTTCAATCGTATCGAAACTTAGTTTGGATAAGGGAAGGTAATGAACGTTTTGAAATGTAATTTTTTGTACTTTACCGTGATTCGTATCGCTCATGGCCACAATTCGAAGCAGTGGTGCTTTCGTATCACCTACATATTGAGGTTGAATCAGATCCGTATACACAAACACTTGTTGCGGATATCCAATACTTAGGAATGGTTGTTTTTGTACAGTACCTATTTTTAAAATGTTAATGTCGGGTTCGAATCCTAATTGCAATGCCAGCAGGGGAGATAGACGTACGGCTTGAATATTAGCCGTGGCTTTCACATGAACCGTATTCGAATAGGTAAATTGTATAGCAGGAGTAATTTTATTTAATTCATCCAATAATTGCTGGATGGTCGCATAATATCCTGCTGTAACTCTATGTTTTACTTTTGTCCCATTCTTCAAGTCAAACCAAAATATATTTTCCCCATCAAGAACATTTTCACATGTGAGTGGAATATGAATTTCGCTAAGTCCAACCCCCCACGATGGATCATTTAACTGAATACGATTATTCAGGATATTGCGAAAATGAGTAGGTGTATTGTTCGTATACGTTTGCTTACTTGCATTGGAACTTAGTGTAATGTAGAAACTATCATCGGTACTTTCCGAAATCATGATGCTTTGCGTTTAATGTGAAGTGTAATGCTTGACGTTCCGAATTGAAATGGCAACTTTTGACCACGTTCGTCTTTTAAGTCTACGTGCAGTGTATCGAAATATGACTTTTCCACTTTGACGTAGTGTGGACGATCAAACATATAAGACTGGATATGTCCGTACTGATAGTCATGTACACTAATTTTGCGAAGTAGTTGTCCCATATTAGGTTGGGTCTTCAGAATATCAAGACAAACATTAATTTCCGAAGGGATATGATAATCCAAATTGCA
>JAGDQP010029152.1:0-23580 GCA_022664845.1 Lepisma saccharinum
TTTTTTTTTTTATTGCACAAACGATTAAGGCTCAATACCAGTTGGTTTTCTCGCCTTTTCGTTTTACGTAAATTATTCAAAATTCCGTGCAGGTAAACAAAATTTAATTTTCACGGACCATAGTTCGTTTCGTCCTTCAATAATGAGTACAATTAGTTTTTAATAAAATATTAACAGTAAACTCAGGATTATCTGCAGACACTTTTGGGACGTTATTCTGTCCCAAAAGTGTCTGTACACAATCCTGAGGCTACTAGTAGAATTTCTTTAAAACATTGTACCCGTTATTGAAGGACGAAACGAACTGTAAACTGTGAAAGTTAAATTTTGTTTACCTGCACCGAATTTTGAATATTTGACGTAGAACGAAAAAGGCGGGAAACCCCACTGCGATTCAGCCTTTAACTCGTGTTTTCACTAGGTGCCGTTCCTCTCGCTAGTCACAAGTTTTTATTTCTCTCTTTTTTAAATTGTTTTAGAAAGCTCCAACCATAGGTTTATTATGGTCATTTCTGTATTAGATTTAATTTGTTCTCACAATGCTGTAACTTTATTCGCTTGTTGAAAACACAGACCACATTAAACAAAACCAACACAGATTAACTTGTTATATAATTAATTAATAACTTGTTGTTGCACAGTTCACTTTATAAGTTCACATTCACAACTTAATTACAAGAAGTTATTACCCAACAGCTACAGTCAATAAATTTCAAAGAATGTATTTTACTTGACTTGTTTATATAATTAGTGTAATTACTAAAGATAATTGTAATGTATTGAATATTTGTTCGATAATACAATTATGATATTTATTACCAAATACAGCCAATTAACTGTCATGTTTTCAATTGAAAAGCAAATACTACACGAAATAAAAAACGACAAAAAAGATTAAAAACTTTACGAAAGTTTCTGAGCCTATTTTGATTTAACCATTTCAAAATGTCCGGTTCAATTTTTGTGATACACTTTATCAAGTCATTTTCAGTCACATCCTTGTCCTAAATATCACTTTTATTAATATAGAAACTCTTTATTAACTCGTGTAGCGAAAGGTTTCAAGATACTTCCATGAAAGTTTCTACAATTGCTCACAAAACCCACTTTTGACACTGACAATTAAAAAAAAAAAACCTCTTTTGGGGTTCAAACTAAAAAGTGAAATAGACTGATTGAGAGATGCTGCAATATTTTATGGACAAAAAGCAGCGTCTGCCTTAATTTCTTGGTACTAATTAATAAAATTAGGCAAGAAAAAGTAGTCCTCTGAATTAACATTGATTTTCCCATAAGTAAGGTTTACTTTTGAGTTTGAATCCCTGAAAGGGGAATTAAATTTTAGTTTTGGAAACTTATTTTCATAGTGTAAACACTACATGAATTTGTAAGCAACTGTAGAAAATTTCATGAAAATATCTTGAAAACTTTCGTTAACTTTCTTTCTCAGTTACTCGAATTAATAAGCAGTCTGCCTTGAGGAGACTATTTAATACAAAGTGAAACAAAACCGTTTAATACAAACAAGAAATTTACTTTTGGGGGTTGAGAAACGCTGTTCTAACCAATAAGGTACCACTAGAGGAAAGTACCAACAAGTAGTTATATCTAAATGTCAGAAAATCACCAACTATCCAAACAATGTTGCAACAATATTTCTACAATATTAACAATGAACTATCACCTTCGTAACGCATGAAGATTAACTCGTGTTGTGAAGTGTGAATGCTGATTAAGACGGAGACAGAATGGAACAGTTTAGTGAAATGATGTGAAATGGTAAGTGAATTTCAATCAGATTATTAAGATTAACAGTATAAGAACGAATCACACTAAATTTAATCAAGAAAATATTCTTAGTTTGTCAGAAAATAAGGTTTTAATGTTGGACTGTACTGATAATATGCCCCTTTCCTGATTTCCGAATGATAATATAGTTTCATTTAAACTAAATCCTGTTTGGTACGTTTGTAGAAGCTTTTAAAAGTAAGTTACAATTCTAAATATTTGCTTCGGATATAATAAATCAAAATCTGAAAGAGTTTTATTAACATGTAGTCTATCTTGGTTATCCTCAAAATATTTACTTTTGAAATCTTTAAAGAAAACATGATTGTCTTTCTTTAGCAGCCTCGGGCGCTCCTTTTATAATCAAACAGTTAAACTAACAGAACCTAAACTATCCCAATGTATGTTAGTAAATCATCTGCGTACTATAACATATCATTTGAGTGAACCAATACGTTAAACTGTTAGAGATTTGCTAAAAGGAAAAAGAACACCTACCGCAAACTAAAATAATAGCTTACCTATATACGAAAAAAAAATCGTAAAATGTTATTTAAATTGTCCGCCATATTGTTGTAACATACTGGATCAATTATTCAAACATCAGGATCATGAATGTGCTTCTGGATCTGTTATATTTTGTACTTTTTGTATTATTAGAAATTTTCTATAGAATAATGTATTTATAAAGAAACACACGTTAACATACAGACAGCAAGATATTAAAACGAACAATAACTTTAAATACGAGACTGTAACAGTGAGGAAAAATCAAATACTAGTTCAGATTATGATTAACGTCCTAAACGAGCTTCTCAGCTTCTAAGGATGGTACCTACAATTTTTGTTAAACTGAATTTCAATAAAAGCCTTAATATCTACACAAAACATTATATATATATACAGTATATAGGATGGTTATATAATGCACCGACAGACTTCGATTTTTTTTTAAATTTTTATTTTAAGAACTTTAGGCCGGATGTTTGATGATGAGATGAATTGGTGGAATCAAGAAAGTGGGAGGAAACGAGAGGAGCTCGAGAAAACCCACGCACACTGTGTTTGTCCACCACAAAGCTTACACGACACGAGCAGGGTTTGAACCGACAAATCCAACAAGCGTCAAAGGTGAGCGCTTTACCAACTAAGCCACTGTGCGACAAACTTCGAGAGTTGATAGTATACCAAAAAATTAAATAAGAAAATGTCTCAGTCAACAGGGTAGAAATTCAACAACTTTCCGGAGCTACAGGTTGGCGAAAGCGTGGGAAAATTTACTTTATAATGTGAATTTGAATTTTATTTATTGCCTATAGGAATCTAAGGCTCAAGCCGAATTAACTTTATAGCTTTATATGTATAACGTAACGATTAGTAGAAAAGATGCAGTATCACCATCAAAGACTTTAAACCTCCTCTAGTTTAAAATGCGTATTCCAAATTATGCGATGAGCGTGCAAGAAATTTCTCAAAGCAATTAGGTGATCTTTTCTCTAAAGTAAAGGTAGATGATATTTGTATGTCCTGTGTTTATTTATTTATTTATTTTTCCTCTTATACTTTCATCTGCATTCAATAGTCATTTTTAGTATCTCTGATCCGTTTCCAAAGGCTTTTGTCGTTGATTTTGTTTGTTACTTTTTGAATAAACTAGTTATACTATCAGGTAGAGATAAAGAACAAGATGAAAGTTTGGACTTGCCAATGCAATACATAGAAATGTCTAATTTCTCCATTTCTTATATGAATCATATAATTGTATGTTAGGTGAAATTAACTGCTTTGACTATTCCCAAATTTTTACTGAAGCATCGGGTAATGATATCAAACTTAAACTTAACCTGAACTTACTTTCTCATATATACGAGTACATGAAATTTGCTTTTGAAGATTTTAAATGAAAGAAAATTTGTTAAAGAAATAAGGCAATAAAAATATGCAAAGAAATAATTGAATAATAAAGTGAAGAAACAATAAAATAAAATCCCGCCAACACAACAATGAAACAGATGACCTGAATGGATCGGTTTTATTGTCATCTGGACATAAAAACTCTTTGAAGAAAGCCGAAGACGAAAAAAAATTCCTATAAAACACGAATAAAAAGGAAAAAGAAGACACATAAAAAAGGGGAGAAGGTAAGATATGTTGTGACCCACTGAAATTGGGTCACTACAAACTCTTAAAATGACTAGAGGTAGATATGTCTTTTTACGGGTGCATGAATGCGAACTGTTCCGTTGATGACCCTTGTACTCTTAACACTTTCATACTTGAGGCACTGTAACCAAACAAACTTGGCCGAACCGAACTTAAGTATGGAATACGGAACAAAAAATCCGAAGAAATTAGGTTTACAGTCTATGAAGTACATACTTAGACATGATTCTTTTTGTTTAATTTTTTTAATCTATTTGTTTTTCCGTTGTTTTTACTCATCAGAGTGTAAAAATAACTTCTATTTCATATTTTCTGCAAATCACGAACTCATATTACTTGTCAACTTTCTTTCTAGACATGATTTTGTCGAACATAAAAATGTATTTTTAAGGCTTCAAGTTGCTCAGCCACCGTTCAATTTTCTAAAAGTAATGTGTTACGGTTCATTGAAAAGTAAATTGCATAGTCAGTGATGAAATAAATGAGAAAGCTTATTCTAGTTTCGTTCTTAATGTTATTTCCAACAATATATTTTATTCCATGATCTAGTTATTGAAAGAGAGAGACTGTCTCCTTCCTTTGACTCAGGTCTGTTTATTTATTGCAAGTCTTGATGCAATCTTCTCCAAAGGAAAGGCGAGCCTATACTTTCAGTTGATTTTTTTTTCTTTTGAGAAAAGACCTGTTGTTGTTGAAAAAGCCAGATTTTCCCCATCGTTTTTACTTCAAGCTCGTGAGAACTTGGTCTAATGCCAGGTCCTTACGTCCATTACTTCTTCTCTATATACCCTCGCATTTCCCCTGCCCACATTCCTTCCTCTTGTGCTTCTTCGTATTTATTTTTCTCTTGCTGTTATGTTTTGCTTTCATCCTCAGTAAGTTGTCACCACAGACACGATTAACCTTTCCTGTTACTTTTCCTTCTTCTCTCCTTTTCCTTCATCATTCGCTTGTTTCTCTGTGTGTACTTCCTTTCTTCCTTCTTTCGTCTTCATCTCTTCTTCTTCTGTACGTGAAGACTGTCCAATGGGAACATTGAAGATATAAACTTCACGTTACTTTGGGTCTTTGGTTCGCAAACCTCTCATTTTTCACCGTTTTCTTTTGTTGTTTTGTCGACTGCTGCTGCTGCGCTGCAGAGCTTCTTTCGGGAAATAAGAAAAGAGAAAAAAACTATAAGAAGTCGGTTTCTCCCTTAAGGGTTCGTTTGCACAGAATACAAGAACCTGCTACAGTGTTGCAAACTGCACTTTTTGGTTTTATACGGAATGTATTGTAATTTCGTTAACAAGGTAAAATAATAGTCGATTTTTGTAAATGTGATGTCACATAATTGTACGATTACAACTAATAATAGAAAAAAATAATCATTACAACTAATGTCACCTGTATTCCAGTTTCCATCTTTGCGTTCGTTAATATAGCAGAGAGAAAAGTGTTGCAGGCTTCTTTCGTGTTTTCGTAAAATACTTTCAACCACTGGATTTCAAATATTAGCAAATTTGTCGGTGGAGAAGCTGAAAGTTAATAAGAAACTATTGGACTTATAAACACACACTGAGTGCTAGATTTTTTTTAATGAATACAGAACAACCTTCTTCTTTATACAGAACATTATGGCATGTTTCCACAGTGTTAAAATCTTCCTAAATACTCGTAACTGTGTACTGATTTGAATAAGTTTGAAAATCACAAAGAAGTAACTAATGAAGATGATGGTGACTTACTTATCAATCATGTTCCAATAAGGACGAATCTTTATCCGTGGTTTGGTCAAGATCTTCCATTCATTGTATTTTTTCTTTCTTCCAGACTCAACAAAATCATGAACTATGCAACATATTGATCTTGTGGAAAGTTTCTGACTAAGAAACCAAAAAACATGACACAATCATACCCACAGTTTGATAAAAACTGACAGCAAGGTTTTGATATAAAATAGAAAACCATTTTCTCCTTTTGCCCGAGTTAAGAGTATGAAAATGAGTTACTTGGAGATTGTAATCACTCAATGTCCTTTCGTACTATGACAAAGAGGCATTCCTGTTCGCTTAGGATGGTTTGACTAGTCTTCGCGAACGTAATCCTATGCTTGTTTATACGACGCTGGTACTAGTTACTGGAATGCGCCCGAGAGCACCCAGCCCTTATATTTCTGAAGATAAATTATGTTTGTGCAAGGATACTCATTTTTGTGACTATTTCTTCTTTCCTTTTACGGGAATGTAAAAGAGAAAGAAGTCTGAAAGGAGTAGGATTCATAACACATAAAGTGGCGTATGAAATTAATACATGCTTCCAGCCTTACAGTAATAGAAAGGAAATGAGGTGACAGAACCTGAGGGAACGAATAAGAGGGAAAATAACTATTCCCCGGATGGAGGACGATGAGGGGAATCGTAGAGGGAGTTACTGAATGAGAAACCAAGCGGGAAAGCGAAAATATACGTGGCGTTAATGTCACTCTCAGAGCCTGTGCCTCACAAAATATGAAACATTTCGGTTCTCATTCCTCATGCAACAGCGAGAGAAGTGGAAAACGGTAATGACTACGGTGAACTCTCTGCATATACCGATTTGGCAAGCAACTTTTTTGGAACACTACTGCTTTTCTGTAATCTCTCCGCCTCCCTCATTGTACTCTTTCTCTCGAAATTCTCTCCCTTTATGCGTTTTTTTTTTTGTAACTGAAGAAATGTGCGTTTTCGTCCTTATGCAGGTATAAACCCTTTCTACATTTTTTCATCCCCTCTTCAACAAACAAAAAAGAGAACTTTACCAGAAGAAATCCATAAAAACTACTACCAACCAACTCCCTTGGTGATGTTAGATGGTTGGAAATGGATCTCCCTTTCAGCGGTTTTTAAAACCATAATGAAGAAGTATGTTCTCCGTCCTATTCTGGTCCTTTTGTCTGGTCTATGTACCTTTGCCAGAACATCTGATGTCATTTTTTTTTCTCGGCTAATGTTAGACGCAACGTCAAGCTATGATAAAGAGAGAGAGAGAAGGTAGAAAATGATCATATTGCACCTTTTTCTCCAAAACTGGAAAGCACATAATGTATGTGTAAGCGTATGTATGTAATTTATCAACGCAATTCCTTCACAACACACACAGATCATGGAATATTTTTTCGTAAAGTAAATATGGTACAAATTGTTGAGAAATTAATAGCTATATACTTAAATTTCAATGCAGATTGTCTTAAGAAATAAGATACTTGGCTCGTATTATGACCAAGTCTTCACTGATTCCTAAGCTTTTATGACCATGCATATAATTGACACGATAAATTAGAAAAATAAACAATTATCGAGTGTTTTATGCTCGTCCATATAGCCAAGCTAGGCGGCTGCCTAGGGCGCTAGAATTTTTTTTAAATGTAAGGGCGTAAAATTTAGGATTGTTTTTAACGTATGGTGTACAAGCATTAATTATTAAAACTTGCTTGCTTCAGCGCCCCACACGTTTATGAAGAGGAAGTTGTACTTGTAGATAATGAAGGGCAGATGGTATTTTATTTTTTGTTAGTTGTCATTGTAATTGTAAAATGGGATAGTAACTATTCAGTTTGGCAACCCTGCACTTCCCACAGTCCCACTCCTTTGCGCTGGCGCTACGACATTCGAACTAGACTGTCGATATCACTAATAGAAATGAACACCATGAAATAGATGATATTAGTACGAAGAGGAATGTTGACTGGATACGTGGAACATAAAAGATCCATTTGTAAAGCAAGAATTGATAATATAGGAGGAGCTAGGAAATCAGGGGACCCCCGACCCCGTCCGCTACCGGAGTATTTCGATACGTTTATTTTCGGCTTGTTTTACAGAACAGTTCTGGAGAATAAATAATTACGAGTTCATAATTGAAAAATATTCTGGAAAGCCCAGTTCGTTGACGAGAAGTTGTATTACCTGATTATCAGCTGTCTGAATTTGCATGTATATTCACCGTGTTTTATATCAGGGTGTCATGGTACGTGCCATACCCAAAGTTGTCTTCGATTTAGGGTAAGCCTGGTAGAATATTCGCTCTAAAACTGTAAATAGATCTGTCTACTAGATTTGGTATCACTATCAACATATTCAAGAGAAGCTGTTCGTAGCTGATATCACTGAAAAATACCTCTGCAAGTGTCTAAGTTAATGCAAGGAGGCAGTTAGCTTAGGTTAGATCGACGGTGGATTAGGCGCATATAATGGTTACAAGAGCAGAAAAACACATTGGTACAGATCCAGTTTGAGGTGTTGCGTGTTGTACATGTACCGTTAAATGCTACAGCTTTTGCTTTTGAAGAATCACGATTCACAAACTTCCATTTGATTGGAATATTGAAGCGTCAGAACTATGAACAGTACGTTTCATATCGACCTATGCCTGCAAGTGCATAGTGAAATACAAAAACCCTTGCATAGCAACAATTGATTTTGCTGATCCAGCTTTTTGGGACACTCTGGGTATTAGCCGTCAGTCCTTACGAACTATGTCAGTGGATCATGGTCCTGAACAAGGTAAAGGCACATTTCTAAACAATTCGAAAAACAAAATTTTCTTATTTTCATTACAGAAGAAGGTTTTCGAATGGAGAAGTAGTATACCGATATTATCTTCAGTATTCAAGATCTACTGACAAATTCTTTTGTTTTTGTTCTAAAGCTTTTGGCATAAGTGTTTCCTCTTCGTTAGGCCAAAGTGGTTGTGATGATACCATATGATGACCCTTCTTGGACAACATGAAGCATCTACTGAGCTCCTTAACAACTATGAGCAATGGAAAACGATGAAGACAAACCTTTTAAAAAAACTCAACCGTTGATCACACTCATGAAAAGAAAATGAAAGAAGAAGAAATCTACTGGCAGCAAATTTTGGAACGACTGTTGGCTCTTGTTAGAACTCTTGGCTCCCAAACCATCGCGTTTTGAGATACAACTGAAAAACTGAATGCTCGTGATAACGGAAACTTTTTGAAAATTATTGAAAATTTGGCCAAGTTTGACCCAATGAGCATCTACGAAAAATCAGAAGTGAAGACAAAATACATACTCATTAATTGGGGGAAAATATACAAAACGAATTGATTCTATTGTTGGCTAGTGCCATAAATAAAGAGATCGTGTCATCAGTTCAAAAAGCTAAATACTTTTCCATCATATTGGACTTCACCCCAGACATTACCCATACAGAGCAAATGATCATTAGATTGGTACAAGTACTTTCGTCTTCTGAGGCAACATAAAAAAAGAGTTTATTGGTAACCAAGTAGTGGTGAAAGAGCACGTTTTGAGATTTATGCCTCTTACAGAAAGTACCATGACTGAAGTGGTTCTATAAAAGTTAAAATATATGTCATTGCCTGTTTAGAATATTCGAGGGCATTGCTACGACAACGGCAGCAATATGAGGGGAAAAGAAAGTGAGGTTCAAAGAAGGATTTTGGATATCAACCCACGAGCGTTTTATGTGCCATGCTGCTTACACACTTTGAACCTTATGGTAATTGATACAGCTTCATGTTGCTTGGAAGTAGCTACCTTTTTGATGTGGTCCAACGAACATATGTATACTTTTTGGCATTGGCTCGTCAATAAGAGATTGTACGCCATCACGTGCCATCTTTGACACTAAAACTCCTGAGCGATACAAGATGGCTGCCATTCCCCAGGAAACCTTCCGTCACCTGATTAAAAGTATGGTTGCGAGAGTTCAGGCTGTCATCAAAACTAAGGGTGGGCCAACACATTATTGACTGCCAGTGTTTTTAATTGAGGTCGGCCCAAATTCGTACTTCATTTTCAGGTGTGTATTCGGATACTTTTGGTCACATAGTGTATATTGCGATGAGCGAAGGTAAGTAAGGGGATTTATCATAAATGTATTGTGAAACAAACTATAAGAGTGAATGATTATTTACCTTGTTTAAGGTTCGGTCAACAAGAAAATGATTTTCTTAAATAAGACATACTTTTTAATATTTAACTAATCTTGTTAATTTGGTAAATTTTTCGTCATAGATGAATGTATATTTCTAAATATTTGCTTCATAAAAATGTGCGAATACTAATAATATTTAACCTAATGTGTCATTTCTGCTTATGAATAGGATACGGGAATAGTAATTATATTCAAATGAAGCTTGAGACATTCAGAGTTTGCTTATGATATTACAAGGAATTAACGTCTAAGTTCATTCAGCATCATACTGCAATATTATTGAACAATACCTCAGTCAAAATATCCATAGAACTGTGGTTGACGATCAATATCATTCCCTCGTTTTGAGATGGATTTTCGTGGAATGAACTGTGATTTTATTAATAGGTGAGCATATAAGTTCTGAGGACAAGACCTATGATTAACATGCTCAGTTTTGTATCTCAGTTCTAAAGGTTCTCTCCCTCAGGTCTCTACCGTAGCTGGACAATATAACTAACCTTGTCACAAAATCCCCGGTAAGCTTTGTCACAACTCTGAATTCAAGAAAGTTCTTTCCACAGTGTAATTAAGTAATTTAATAAATATCACTTTGAACTGGAATTTACCCCTTTTAAATTTAATCATCGTCTTATCCTCTCAAATGAAAATTTTATGATAACATTGTCAAATGTTATAATAGATTTTGATCATACTAAAACAATCATTTTATAGTACCATTGACATTACTCAAAGCGCCAATGAAACGTCTTTTGCACATTCAACAATATTCCTCATTTGAAGCTTTTCTCAACATAGAATTCTCTCTTTCTTGAGATACGAACGTGTGTGTGTGTGTGTGTAAAATAGGGAGGGAGAGAGAGAGAGAGAGAGAGAGAGAAAAGTTTGAGTACTAAGTTAAGATCTCCTTTCTTTGATTTAATGTCTTCTTTTTAAGCCATTACATGATAACATCCATCAATTGAAGTAATGGAGGAAGGAAAGGAACACGCAATATTCATGCCATCATTACTGTGCAAATTGTGCCAATTCTCTCTCCGCACTCTCCACCATCTTTCTCTAGTTTCTCATGCACGGTTAACATAGATCAGGGATTCGCTCAAGTGTACGGGAAAATTGATGGGATAAAATGGTAAAGAGAAGGAATGCGGCACTACAGAAAAGGTTCCTCAAAGAAGTTTCATATTGATGATTCCAATTTATTTCGAGGAGAGAACCTAACCGCCATTCTTTTAAAAAATTCAAAGAGAACTTTGTCTTTTTTTATTAAGTTGCAAGTTGGCAATGTTAGACGATCATTTAAATAGATAATTTTAAATTCTTTTACTGTAGTTTTCATTGTTAATTAAGATGAAACGAAATTAGTTCAGACGACAAGTAGAAATAAAGTCTTGGCGTGGATGAATAAAGTCTTGTCGTTGTCCTTTGTGCTGCTGTTAAATGTATTTATACAATTCTGTACAGAAAGTTTAATAAATTACTGACGCTTCCAGATGTATGATTTTGCTGGTTTCAGATATTTACATTATACTTTACAAACTACTTCTTCAGAACCGAGTAGAGTTTTTTTCTCAGTCGTACTGGGCAATTCCCGGGATGGTACCTTCAGCTTATGCTCTGACCAACAACACGTTTCCGTATTCTAATCAGATTATAATTACTTTTTAGGCATTACTATAGTAGTGACGCACCAATTTTAAAATCACTAAAACCAAACCAAAATCGATTTCCTTTTTCGTAAATTATCTTAAATTACTGAACATATGAACGTGGAGGTTAGTTAAAGTTAGGTGCGGTCATGTATCTTTACAAAATCACGCCATTTCAACACTGCCTTACCGCCTTCCACATGACAACAACTGTAACTCTACGCAAAATAGTTCCTTCCACCACAACATGCAGTGCGTCCTAAAACATCTTCAAAACACACTAAAACTATATCATTATTCACTTCAAATGTTACCAATATCAATATTTACCTCCCCAATACTCTCAAACATCACACAATTATCTCAATTCTTCCTCTAAATTTCTAAAAATTGGTGCATCACTACTATAGTTAACCCACTTTTTATGCTCCGGCGTTGGTTGAGAATAAGCTAGCATACTTACGTAGTAAATTGTAATTATCTTGGATTTCAGTTATATAACAGAAATGCATCTAACGGTAATGATAAGATATTGTACTACCTAATACATACTAGTTGCAAGTAAACGCACGCTAGATTGGACATCCACACATCAATACAAAAACATTATAATCCTTATGTCTTGGAGAATGATTAACCAAGAAATTTGATCCATTTTGTGTGATTTTATCAACAGGTGAAAGTTGCATTTTCATTCAAAATCTGCCGCTTGTTTCAGTTCTTTCCTTTTAAACAGACGCTGGAAAGGCTTAATAAACCTTAACATCGTGAAATTTATACATCACCATCTGCATAAAATGAGATAGGTATAGAAAATTGTTGGAAAAGTTGTATTTGCTGTACTGTTTAAAATACTGGGTTGTAACTTTTCTCATTCAGAAGCCATACAAAAATGATGGGTGCCTATAAGGGACAATTTTCTAACAAATAAAAAGAATAAACACTATTCTAACTACCCGTCAATCAATTGCCTGTAATCACTAAATGGACCGGGCAATTCACAAAGAGGATATGACTTTACATGCCGTACTACAAGGAAAATGCAATAGCCAATTTGAAATGTGTATTTTAAAATAGAATCGAAAGCCCTATTTTTCATGACAATTTTATTGTTGTCAACATAATAATAACCTAATATTAATAATAGGCTGATATAACACAGCCTTTATAAATAGGGATGGCGTTATTAATATGTTCATTTAAAATATAATGAAATTAAGGGGGATATTACTTCCTATTTTGAAAACTATATTCTTGATAGAATCATTATGAACTATATGAATAAGAAAAAATCTATCTGCACAAAATTAAAACATATCTGCATTTCTAATTTCAAAATTATTTATGGATACAGACTTCAATCTTCTCAAATTATTTCTCAATTAATAAGAAAGCTACTGTTTGAGTTTTTCATAATGAAAGCTTGAACGTGAAAGCGGTGAATTAGAAGTCACTGTACAGAGTGCCCGGGTAGTCATTGTTGAGTTTGAAAAAGCTATAACGAAACCTGCCAAACAAAACAGGCACAAAAATAAAATATGAATTTTTCATTGTTGGATCAGGTTGGCGTGGACTGTTTACTTCAAAACGCTCGCATAACTGGGTAACAAACATTTCTATCACTCTTCATATACTTGATGATAGATAATAGAAATTGAAGCTCTGCTTAGATGTTTGTCAAACGAATCCGCATTGAAATTTAATGAACACACAGACATGCACTTCCGGACTATATTTTACTTATTAGTGTCGGTTACACGCGTCTATCATGTTCCCTTTACGAGAGCATAACTGTTCCAAACACTAGTCTTTGGATGTCTAAATGGATACACTTTATATAAAACTGATGTGTAGTAGAAATTATATTATTCATATTTATTAATATCTGTTTATTTTCCTTATTCTTAACAGTGACTAATAATATCCTTGTCTATCTCTTTACAGGTAAGTTCTATGTATCCTACAAGATCATGTATCTCTTTTATTATGATACTTAAGTACGTAAGTATTATTTCTACATTCTACTAGTTGGTAGTTAATGTTCAAGTTATGTTGTTTCGTTCTAAATAAAAGAGTTAAACACGTCTAAATAACTGTTTTGAAATGTTCTTAAGTGATGAACAACTTAACTTAAAACATTTATATCTCGTATTTAAATGGTTTATTTCAACAATCAGCAACAATTGCATTGGAACTTATGTCTATCTGGCACTAGATATTATTATTATTTTTATTTAAAACGCTAGAAATTGATTATTTATTTTATTTAAAACGCAACTTTTCTCAACCATAATCTTGTGCAATAAAAGTAACGTAACACTGGGAAGTTACTAGAGTTGTGTTTATTCACTGTTGGTGGTGCACGAGCGAAAAGAGGCAATCAGCAGCACATGGAGGCGGAAGTAATTTGTTTTTGAATTTGACTTTTTTAAATGCCTTTAGTCAATTTTGGCTCAGGCTAAATGGATAATGATGGGTATGAGGAAAGTGAAAGAAAACAGAAGAACCTTGCGTAAAGCCAGGCATACGGTGTTTGTCCACCAGAAAGCCTACCTGGCATGAGCCGGGATAGATCTGGGGACCCTGGCAAAAGAAACGCTCTACCACTGAGTCCCCGCGTCCCGGAAGTAGTTTGTCTTGTTCAGGTCTCTTCTGCTGACAAGATCTGGGTTCGTTCATTTCCCTAAGTCACATCAGCCCAGTGTCACGATAGACTTTTAAATTAACCATAGGACACTTCCTTCTTCTCCAACGTAAAGATCAAATAAAAGATGAGCTATAGCCTTAAAAGTTTAATATTTTAGAAATTAAAGATTTGAATAAAGTTAATTTTAAATTTTGCTTCTTTTAAAGAATAATGCAGCTGTATATCCTATAGAGGAACAGACATGTTTTCGTGGTAAAGAGTGTGATAACTTTATCAAGTAGAAGTAGAGAGATTGACTGGTGCTTTATCAAGGTTTGGAGAGATATCAGTGAGTGAGAGAGAGGGAGAGGGGGAGAGAGAGAATGAAATTATTAAGTTGCAAAAGTTAGCTGCGACACAAGGAATAGATAAATGGAAACTTTCTCAGATTTCATTTCGAAAGCTGACTAGAAAATGTTAACCGCGTGCAAAATTGTCTCTCCTCCATTCGACCCCCATTCCTTCTTTCGCCCTATTTTACGCTATCAAAGTTTACAAATGTTGCTGCAAGCCGTATCTGATAATGGTCTTCCCATTCCCTGTTACTTCTCCGACTTGTCTCTCTCCCAGACCACCCTTACCTACTTCCCGTTTGCCACCTTTCAAACGAAGTCTCTCTCTATTTTAACCGCATTTCAGCCCCACTTACTCAAAACTTGGTTTGTCGTGTTCTTAACGCTGAGGCAATGAAAATTAGGCGAAAATATTCAATTTAACTTGTGTACTATATCCCACAGGAACAAGTTAGACGACTTTATCAAATCAGTTTTCTCACTCTTCTTTCTCGTTGTTCCTACTTCTTCTCTCGTGCCTTTATCTACAACTAACTTCGTCTGCAATCTTGTAAATTATGTAAGCAAATACGCCACAGTATATGCAAAACTTCTACTGTATTTATTATTTAGTTTTGGAGCAGTTTTTAATTCCATAACAGTTTATGTAAATTTCCTTGTATAGTGTTCCGGCAAAGATGTTGTGGAGTTCCAGCCATAGTATCCTAGATAACAGAGATAATTTGCATCATACTTTTAAAAAATTGACCGAGCGCTCAGTGGTAGAGCGTTGGCTTAGCATTCGGGAGGTCCTGGGATCGATCCCAGCTGCCGACCATTCAGAATGAGGTTTTTCCAGGGTTTTTCTTCAATCATACTAGGCAAGTTGGGATGGTACCTGTAAAAATAGACCCTGGTCGTCTACCTTCCAACATCCTATCCCGGCCTGAGCCTAAGATGCCTAAAGGCCTTAAAATATATTCAAATTTTACAAACTTAATAGCAAACGAAAAATTGTTGCAGAGAATTTACCATGGCAAATGTTAAATTTTGCCTGAAGTTTCAAACCTAGTTACCAATTGGAAAATATGCAACAAACTTAGCAGGTAATATTAGCGACAATTCTACAAAAATATATATGCTTTAGTTAGTCCTGGTACTGACTGCTCGTAATTAATTTGTCCAGTAAGTCTACGCGTTGTTACCGAAAAACTGTGGCAGAGTTGGCATAACATTGGTATCGCACTTGAAAGGTCCGAAAATTGATCCCAGTGGCCGATTATCCTCCCAAAAGGCTGCCAAGGTTTCTCCTCAGTCATGTCAGGCTAATGCATTAGCATGCTGGATGTTATGTTTGAAACTATGCCCTCGCTGACTCCTCCTCACATCCTCTCCTTTATTCCATCTCGGCTTGAGCCAAATAATCTATATATGAAAACAATAAATACCGTTGTCGCAACAAGGAAATATTTCCAGTTTGGTAGAGTGTTGTGCACTTTTCCACCAAAACTCGAATATTGCCATAAGATGGTCTTTAAGGAGGTGACCTGAAGGTGACAGAGATCTCTGGTGAAAGCACAGAAATAACATTGTTAATATAATGTTATGATTTCCATAATTTACTGGCATGATTACTCAGGCAAGTACAAACCGTTATCCCCGTGGTTTTCTTGACTCATATTAGACAAATAAAGGGATGGCACCTTGAATATATACTTATATTTTCAATGAAGCAGGTTGACAATAAAATGCAGGAATTCCCCCTCCCCCTCTCGAAAGTTCTCTTTTCAGCACATCGCTTTTATGGAACATTTATATTAATACCTGATTTTGTTGATCAGAGAAATTCGAACAGCACATTCGCTTTGTGGAAACGAAATGAAATATCCGATATAATGTTTATTAATGCTCTTGCGTGGAGTTGCTATAGGGGCAGCGCGCGCCACAACCCCCAAGAGTGGCACCGCCAAGCTTCTTACCTGTGAAATGTAGTCACCAATAAGCAACAATAGCTTTCAACTGTGTCGGGGAGCCTTAAATCTATGATGAGCGTCTGTGTTTTGCGTATCTCTGTTTATTGTGTGCACCCAGTAGGAGGGTAAGGAATTAGAAATAACTAAGAGAGATCGCAAGTGTTAAAGCCTAAAACGATAAATAAAGAGTTTTATATCTAATTGCATGTTCTGTTACCTCTCAAACGATATAGCACGCAACCCTGCATTCTATGATTCATATATAATGATTATCATTACTAGAAAATACAAAATATCCAATAAACCGACGTAGTTGGCAACACTGCCCAATAAGATGACATCACGTTTTAACTTTCAATATTTATCCACAAATTTGCACTAGTCACTACTGGAAATACAATCCATTTTTTTAAATCGATGGTGATGGAATAAGTCAGGATGCGTGCAAAATTTAAATAATTCTAAAACATTTCAGTGGGGGGGGGGGGGAAGTTCTAAGATTATACTATAAAGTTATTAATGCTTTAACATCTCGGAATCGGAAAGTGGGTGGGAAGAATTCTTATAATATCCTTAAGAGTATATCTTGTAGTATGAACTTCTTTTTTAATTTTCATTTAAGATTTAAATTCTGTTCCCTTTTCTTTTTTAAAAAGGTAGTTAAAAACATGATATGTGATATGCATTTTTTTTTCTATCATGAAAAAACGATAATAATGTCCAAAGGTTAGCACTAAATTAAAAACGTTATCTCTCGTGTCGGATGCTTCACGAAACAAGATGGATACACACTGTTACTTATGTACGTGAAATGCCACCCTAACAATAGTAGCAACAATAACAACAAGAAAAGTCATAAAAGCATCACGAAAGGAATATAATTCTTCTCACTTTTTCTTCCTCAAGCTCTCTTGCTTGCTTTTTTTTTTCCTGATTCAAATTAAAATTATCTGGAATTATATTCCTTCCACATTATATAAAATTAACATACAAGCTTATGCTTTTCAACAGTTGTTCAATAGAAATTTGTATTTAAATTACAACTCTCTTTCGTACAAACAAAAAGAAAAGTAAAAATTTTAAAAAGTATAAAAATTTAAATAGTGAAATTAATCTCCATATCTTATTCTATTCTTTCTTTACGATCTGTTTGCGTGACCTACTTTTCCTTTTTCCTACGCATATTTCACAGGATCATCTAGATAGCAAAGCAAAATACATGTAATTGTTCTTCAGTATTAGCGTCTCAAATAATAATAATAATAACAATAATAATTCGTCTATTGTTTTCCTTTGTTCCGCCGTGAACAATATGTGCAATTTCTAATAGTAACTATGAGATTCACTTTATGGTTTGCATGATTTGAAGTAGTTTAATGTTGCGTTCTATGTTCTCATGAGAGTTGCATATAAAATATTAGTGCACGAAATCAGAGGGGGAGACTTTTGCGCGCACACACACCTGTACAAAATACGGTCATGTCATGTCATGTCATGTTGTTTTCGGTGTATGAACAGGAACTTCCTATTCTAAGAAATTGATTTCTAACAATTTTAGTGGTGATTCTGAGAGATGTTTTTTTTTTTATTGTTTCATCGATGTTATTATGAAGAAACCAGAACAGGTTCGTGTCCCATTTTCGTAAATTGATTATAACAGTAGGAACAACATTTTGAACGTTATTAGTAAATTATTTTGTAGGATTCTTTAAAGAAAATGATGTAGCAAAAGGACATCAGTCAGTAAATAGAGAAATATTTCAAATTTGAATTATAATTTAAATCGCACCCGCAAACAACGAGGCATACGCAAGATGAACCAATCAAATTGCTGCACCTTTGTAATGTGATTGATATTCAACCAATGGTTGAACGGTTAATGTGCACTTTACGGAAACTAAGTGAAATGGGCAAAGAAGAGAAAAATTTACAATATTACAAAATATTTTCTAAGCGTTTTTTCGTAATTTTACTAAAAGTCAAAGATCTCGTAATATAGCGGAGTAACGTTGCTTGACGTTCGTACATAAATGGCATTTGAACATGCCCAGAAACGGGTTATAGGCCAAAATCGGAAAGCGTTCACTAGGTAGGAGTCAGAACCACAATCAGGACAGGACAAGCCAACGGGAGTAGCCGTGCGGTCTGAGGCGTTAGGCCAGCGTCTCTAACATCCGGGTTCGAATCCTGCTTGGGGCATCGATGTTAGTATTAGACTCATTTAATTGTGACGCACCGAAGACCGAAGTTACTAAAATGACCCATACAAAATAAAGTTTACCAAAGGATAGGACAAGATCGCCATGCTTACGTGAAAAAAATATAAAATCACAGCATTTTTACTTTATGGGAATGTCATTTAATGTCCTTGGGAAGAGATGTGTAACATTCTGTTTTGGTATACTCTTCTTGCGTGGTGACGCCGTTTTCGTATAGATTAAAATAGGTAAGCAGAAGAACTTCACTGCTTGTTTTAATTTGTCACCGTGTGACACACTGTTCATTTTAACAGTATTACCAACATTGAATTTAACTGAAGATTCACATGGCAGATAAACTGAAAGGTTATTGTGATGAAAAGAAGACCTTAAAATCATGATGGAAGGTCTCGGCTTCATTTCTTGTTCACAATAGCGTTTCGTTGAAGGAAGCTGATTCTCACAAACAAGGAGTAAACACAAACCCAAATATAGATATAATATTGCAAATCAAGAATTTGAATTCGAATTTATTTTGTGGCATTTAGGCATCTCAGACTCAGGTCAGGATAGGGTGGGAGAAAAGGTGTTGGAAGGCTAGAGCCTAGTTAGTAGGCATCATCCCGACATTTACCTGGTAAGAATGCTATACTAAAGAATAATTTCAGTCATAAACCAAACTCGGGTTTGTTGTTTTGTATTCACTTTACAGAGTTACAAAACATTTTGGTGTCACGTGGACCCGAAATATACAGAGTAACCTTTAATGTGTTGCAAACTCCAAATACAGGAGTTTCGATTTTAGTTCAAATTGTCTTTCACATTATTCTCATACCTGTTCATATGTTTCTCGAATCATTGTGAAATTGTTGTAGACGACAAATATAAGATATCTTGGAAATATTACTGGTATTTATAGACACAAATCGAGTACATTTGTTAAAAAAAAAAAAAAAAAACTCGTGCAGACGTAGAACGTACCACTGCCTAAAATAAACTAGTGATGAGCGCAAGAGTCTTGGTCTTGCAATTTTGGTCTTGGTCTTGCATGCAAGACCAAGACCAAGAACAGGGATACCGATGCAAGACCAAGGGATGCAAGACCAAGACCAGGACCAAAAACATATACCTGCAAGACCAAGGGATGCAAGGCCAAGACCAGGACCAAAACCATATACCTGCAAGACGAAGACCAGCCTACAAGAGTCTTGCACACGCACTATTTGAATATTTTTAAAACTTAGAAGGAAGGGGGAATCATTATATCCTTCACTTGAATTTCTTTGGCTTCTGTAAAAATACCGCTGAAGTGAAGGTGTTCCCAGTTGTGCGAACCGTGTGAGTGGATCTGAGAATCATGCCGCCGTTACTGTAGTATACTAAATTAAACTTACACTGTACACTAAACTTGCAATAGGAGGAAAAAGTTTCTGTTAAGGGCCAAGTAAAGCCAAGATCTCCGAGAGATGACAAGAGATGGCAGCACTGTTGTTATGGGCCTTCATTGTTATGGGCATAATAACAATGAAACGATTTCAACAATAAACAAGATAGAAAATGAAAAATCGGCACGGATAGAACTCTTGAAGTACTTTTGAACTTTCTTCCCTGAAAGTCTGAACTCTCTAGGATTGAATTTGTAGGAGCAACGTTGAAATTTCGTGCATCGATAAAAATACATGAGACACATACGAAGATAGTGCTGCCATCTCTTGTTGAAGATCTTGGCTTTATATTCCCCTTAAGGATAATTTGGATAAAGGGTAAAAGGAAGTCTGATACCTTGGCTTTTCTGATGTTAGGTTTGTCGTGTGCTCGTATATAGTCTTGGCATGAAGCTATGGTACCATATTATGGATATCATAGCACGAAACAACACTTGCATGGAAAGCGCACAAGATTTGGGTATAAAATATGGTGTCTTTGCAACAGACTGGGTTACCTTGTTCAAGCTGAACAGTACCAGGGAGCAAAAACAGGCAATACTGATCCCAATATTGGCGTAGGTGTTTCTGTCGTCATGGACTTTACTAAAAGTGTAAGAAATAATGTTGGATGTCATGTTAATTGTTTCGAGAAATTCCATTCATGAATGGAAAAGGTGAAGTACAACCAGTAACCAAGAATGTACAAATGACGATTAAGTGTTATGATTGTTTGAAATTATTGTGTAGAATTAATATATTGGAAAACATATAAAGGACAATTTAAGTCAGGTAACGTTCGAGAACAACAATGGAAGCTGTATCATTGTTATTGTATTATCAAAATAAACATTTACACTTATTTATTTAGTTGTCACCGCTACTTATTACTGACAAAGCTACCTAACTAATGTACCTATTCTTTCGTGAAATTTGTTGAAAACACCTATCCATTTGTTCCCACTGCCTCAATAATGGAGCATTACTAGGAAGAAAATCCCCTACTAGTTCATTCCCACCGCCCCATTTTGAGGGCGGCCGCCATATTGTTACAAACTTTTGGAACAAATATTTTGAAATCAAAATTGTTCATGTAAGTGGTATCAAACTGTAAAACATCAATATAATCGAAATTGAACAACTTTTTAAGTCCTGGTTAGTAATGGGCTGTATTAAGTGATCTTGACAGTAAAGTACCATATAAATGAGATTTTGACATTTCATGCAGAGATCATGCTCAATAAATTTTAACCGGCTAAATATTTGGGTAATCTCCATTTTTGGAAAGGATTATAATACGCACATGCACGTATATAAAGAAAGAAAAAAAAATCACAAACCACATAAACCCAAATACACATGCATAATTACGAGCTTGCTGAAACATAAAGTTTTTTTTTTTTTTAAATCATGTAGGAAGGTTAAGACACACTCAGGAAACAAATGCGTTTCTGCTCTGGTTGTTGTAAGGTGTTGAGAGAGACGGAGCGTACTGGAATTACCTTGGTGAGAGAGAAGGGCTAAAAGTCTTCCCTGTATAAGATAAGCACAGCTCTTTTTCTAAGCTCTAACATTTTAGGATCTGCAGAGAAGCCAACGCACTAAGTTTTCGTTGTCAAGGAAGAATGTGTGGAATGTGAAACTCAGGTAGAGAAAATTCCAGTCCACATATTTCTTCTCGACCACATTTCCAGCTTCTGACAGTAACTTGTCACTGTAGAAAGCTTTCATTTCTACAAGAAAAAGAAGTACAAAAAATTACAATCATATTTCAGAAATTCTTTTCTGGATTATACAATTGTTTATTTGTGGCTTTATTTGTTCCTTTTCTCTTTAAAATGAATCAATATAATTACGAAAATAATTTGTAATAAGCGTCTTGTAATTGACTCTTGTATAAAATCTCTTTACAGTTTCTTTAAATGATTTCGAAATTAACTCTAGTTTTTGTTAATTCTCTTTACACAAAGACCTCGTTGAAATTTAGTTTAAAGTCTTCAGTCATCCGAGGCTCAGGACGGGATTGGGTAGGGAGAGGACATTGGAAAGTAGAAGGCCAGGCCATATTTCATTGGTACCATCACAGCAGTTGCCTGGTGTGACTGAGGAAATACCCTGGAGATACCTTAGTCAGGATGGTTGGACGATGGGATCGATCCCAGGAGCTCCCGAAAACTAAGGAGCTACCACTAAGCCACGCCTGCTCGGTACAAAGATCTCGTGTTTAAGACAATGTTAAAAAAGTACACAGAAAATTTGGGCGCTGCTTAGAGTGTTGTGGACTGAGAGGGTAAGATTGCTGATGGGCTTGGCTGAATGATAAAGTATCAAAAAAGTTAGATACAGTTTTTAAGTAGTCCGCATTACAAGAGTTTCATTTTACTGAACGTAATCTTCTTGCTATTGATGATGGATGACTTTACATGATGGAGACATCAAATCCCAAACTAACAGAATGCTTATACTATTTCGTTACGAATTGATAGCTTCTCTAAGATCTGTTGTATCTTCATAGACAGTGACACGGAGCAAATAATCTCGAAGCCTAGAACAGTTAGTTAAATTTTGCTACTTAATTAATTTACGGTGAATGTTTGGGCCATTTCAACGCATTTGTATTTATAAAAGGTATTGAAGTGCTGATTGAGTCCAAATATATATGTTATAAGTAGACTGCGGATTTTTAGGTTTTATAAATCAAGTTTTAGTCACCTAAAATGAGCACTTTTAAATCACAAATTAGGCGTTAAAAGAGAAAAATAAATTCTTAAAGTAAAATGTAATAATTATATGTTTTTAATAGTTCTAACACATTTTAATGAAAATGTTTATAACACTAAAATGCACAGAAATGCATGCACTCCAACAAAGTAACTATTGCATTTATGGAGAAATACATGACTAAAGTCTAGTTCCCTACTTACACTTGCTTACACTTGTTTACACTTTTTTAGAGGCATGGGAATCCAATTAGAAACTCTCTCTGTGTGGGAAGAGGGGTTTTGATACTTTTGATTTATGGTAGACCTGCTGTAGGTTGAAGTTAAACCGCCCACACTCACTGTACTGAGAGGTGGCTTTCTAACTTACATACACACTCGAACTTCACAACAGACACCAAACAGCCGTAGCTCACTTGGTCGAGCGTTGCCTTAGAATTTGGAAGTCCTGGGAACGATTCCAGGGGCAGCCCATCCTGACAGAGTTTCCCAGTGTTTTTCCTCAATCATGCAAGGCTATTACCGTGACGATATCTGCTAAGTAGGCTCTGGCCGACTTCCTTCAAACATACTCCGCCACCTCATTCCGGGTGAACCTGAGGTGGCTAAAGGCCATGAACAAAAATTCGAAATTCAGAACACAAGATATCGTACGTATATATATATATATCCTCCCACACTCCACATCCCTAGAGTTGGCTTTCTAACTTACAGACACACTGGAACTTTACAAGAGACACCAAACAGCCGTAGCTCACTTG